>JAVYIG010018157.1:0-22173 GCA_035222895.1 Strongylocentrotus droebachiensis
CCTCTCCTCTATCTTCATCCATCTAACTTTAAAATAGCAAGTGTTTACAGTGTTGGTATATTCTACGGTGTAAAGCACACGTGCGGAGCAGTGCTCTGAGCTGGGTGCAACTTTAAAAAAGCGCCCACTCCTGACGAAATACGAATAACCGTGTTTTTCGATAAACCTTGTTTATCGATAAACCTTGTTTATCGAGAGAAACCTTGTTTATCGTCGATAAACCTTGTTTATCGAGAGAAACTGTGCTTATCAGTCGATATACAGAGTTTCTCATGATAAACCTTGTTTATCGCTCGATAAACCTTGTTTTTCGCTCGATAAACCTTGTTTATCGCCGATAAACAAGGTTTATCGACGAAAAACAAGGTTTATCGGGGTTATTGGTCAAATGGCGCGCCATAGACGTACCTGCTATGGGATGATAGCAGGTAGCGCGCCTTTCCTGCGCAGTCATCGAAGGGGGCGCTGTGACATTTCGCGATACACATAGGACTGATCCACTCGATGTTGGCTACACGCTGTGACATCTAATATTCAAACGCCCCCTACGTCGTAAATTTTATACGGCGAAAACCAGGATCGCAACCGTGGACGGTCCCCCATTGCAGGTACGTCCGCGGTTTGCGGTAGTTTTCTATGGAGTGGTCCGCGGTTGATGGCGTTTACCAACGCCCATACACATGGGTTTTTTGCCAGAAATAAAGGACTAATGGCCCGAATTCACAAAGCAAGGTTTGAGCTCAGACCAAGGTTTGAGCTCAAACCTCCTTTTGTTCTTTACAAACCAGGTTTGTAAAAAAACACGTAAAACGCGTCATTTGAGGTACGAAAACCAAGGTTTGTCAACAAACCTCCTTTGTGAATTCGGGTCATTATGTACACATCTGTATGTTCAACATGTTCAAAGACATAATGTTTGTCTGAATATAAAATTCTGAGAACGATTTGAAAGATAACCTCATAGCCAAGGATCTAGTAATTTAAAAAAAAATCAGCATGCGAACGGAGCATCTAAATAAACGTATCCAATACCTGAAAGGTCATCAAAACTTAGAATAATTTAGATGGACGTTTAGCGAGTGGTCATGTAGATGAGTATGGGTGTCCTCGGTTTAATACCGTACACACCCACACACCCTCTCCAAGATTCGGGATGGCTCGTAGAACATTGCACTTACATTTTCTGGTATGGATCCCATCCTCCCCCCCCCCCCCCATTCAAAATGTGTTTAATGAAGGATAAGTTCATTTGAAGGAAAATGAATAATTATTATATTGCCTCTTACTCGTGATTTTAACATGACAACATTTGCTTATCTCACGCAAACTAAAAAGGTCCTTCAGAAACGACGCGGGATTGCACGAAATGATATTTACATTTGTTTTTAAATTCTTTATCAGGTATAACGCAAATATAATCTCCAAATATTTGTGATAATTCTGTTATTCATCAACTACAAAGTGCAATCACTCAATAAACATACCCTTGTTTGTTAAGGCGGGATGGACTTATAGAAACAAGGCGCCAATCAAGAAGAACGTGGTTCTACCTATGAAGGGCTGCCAAAATACATTACCATCACCCCCCCCCCCCACCCACGCAATCACAATACTGTCTGGATTACGAGTTTTATGACATCACCATCACGTGCAAAAGTTAAACCAGTCACAAACTTTGACTTGATCCCGTTCGGTTCGACTTGCTGACGATGCATGTTATTTCTTCCTCGTGGACTGCCATAATAAGTGGTTTGCTTGGAGCTGGGTACCACAATTTGAGAACTTGTTGAGTTTAATTTTATAAAGCAGGCTAATAGAACACATTAGATGATTCAAATGCAATCGCACCCGGACAGTCAAAAATGACTTTCATAGTATCAAAATACAGAAATTGTTTCAGGAGACTCATGTTAACATAATTAGTCTCATCATTCTCCCAGTTGACATTTACTTGAGCCGTAAGCACCGCCGTGTTATTAAGCAAGGATTTTTCTACACAGACTGTCATTACGGACTATATCATTAGACGTGTTAACATTAGTTCATAGATCATTAATCATCAATTATTATTACATCGAAACGCCTCGTCGTTCAGATCATCTAAACTAAAGGCGGTGAAAGACGTCATTGATCTGTATTCAAAGGCCTACTGATATACATGGAAGGTGAGTAGTTAATTTATTGTTTCATATTTTAGAAGAAAAAAACAATTATTTGTATTTAATACCCCCTTCACATACACGGATTTTTCTTACGAGTCCTTACGGATGGCACAAATTCACGGATCTATCACGATTTGGCCACTTTTACGACCGATTTAAGAGTTGTTACGAGTTATTACGAGCTATTTACGGTTTGGTACGGATTATTACGAGTTACTAGGATAAACTTACGGCAGAATTCCACGATTTGTTACGAGTTGTCACGGATAACTAACACCAACTTAAGTGTTAGTAACGACCTGTTAACGTGCTGTTACGAATAGTTACGAGTAAGTTACTAGTATTTACGAGTCCTTACGATTTGTAACCAAAAAATAACAACTGAAAATGAAATGTTCAAATTTGCAGCTTTTATACCTTTTACCAAAAATGTAAACGATACGTAAGAATACTTAAAGTAAACGTATCTATTTGTAAAGTACTCGTAACTACACGTAAAGTGCGCGCAATTACTCGTTACAATCCGTAAAGCCATTGTAACACTACCCGAATGAAATCGTAAACAACACAAAGCACTCGTAATAATCCGTAAATAATCCGTAAGTAATCCGTAAACAAATCGTAAACCAACCGAAACAAATCGTTAAAGAAATATTTACGAGTCATTTACGGATTTTTGCGAGCAGTTTACGGATGGTAAAGTGTTGATGCGAGCGGTTTACGATACCTACGGATTGTTACGACCTATTTACGAGTTATTTACGGACAAATAAATCCGTGGACAATCGTAAGAAGATTTTTGACATGTCAACAAAATTGCCCCTCCTTCACGAATCCTTACGAGTGTATGCGAGTTGTTGCGAGTTGTGACAAGCTATTTACGGCTACCAGCGAGTTATTTACGGATGCTTGCGATTGACTACGGGTTGGCGATCCGTAAGGACTCTTAAGGAACAAAGGTACAGAGGGAGATAATCGAAATAATCGAAGAGATGGAAAATGAGAAAGAGAGCCGAAAGTCAGAAAAAGGGAGACAGAGATAGACAGAAAGGTATGTTGAATAGACACTCATTTTCATAAGTATGAGCAAATGAGTATTTGCATAATTTTAGACATTATAGTGCGTCCCGGAACAAATGAAACCGAGAATTAACGATGTTTTATCATAACTTTATCTCAATTATAATTAATAAATGACACATATTTGTAAAGCTTAGATAGAAGACTTGATGAAAGATTTGTCAACTATGTTTGTTGCTACGGCAGGCAGCCAGTGAAAACGAATTCTTTTTTATCAAATTATGGAAATGCAAGCATTACTTTAGACAAACAGAACTTTGTTATTCCTGGCTCATTTTTCTTGATTGAGCTGTCATAATTATGAGAGGGCAGATATTGAACTTTTTAGGAAGGTGATTTCCTCTTTGAAATTCAGATACCGCCCGAAATTATTTTTTGGTAACCTCTCTTCAAATAGTTTTTTAATCACTTATGCATGAAATATGCATCACATGAATTGCATTAAATGAAAGAAGTGTGTAATTTATTATTTTTAATTGTGATTAAGTTATGATAAAACTTGATAATTCTTGATTTAGTTTTTTCTGCGACGAACAGTATATAAATTTATTTCGTTTCCTTTTTTCTTTGGCATATAAAATAACTGGCAGAGTATGGTGGGGGTGATGGCGCACCTTTCCAAGGAGTGGAGTAGGGGGGGGGGGGCACCAATACGAAAGGGGGGACGAGACACTCACAAAGAGTAACCTTCGGATTAAAGCATAAATCTCATCTCGAAACTGCAAATAGCTCCAATCAAAATCAATAAATAATAAAAGAATAATAATAATGGGTTCTTGTATGGCGCTCATGTCAGTCAGATTTGACCCTCCAGGCGCTCCCGATTAATATTACCCTGACTGTAGCACGGCTGCCATATGGCGCTCTAGCATTTCAAGGAATAAAATCCTACCACGTACCCATTTTCACTCTGGGTGGAGTGTGGCCAATGTAGATCAATGTCTTGCCAAAGGACATTAGTGCGGCGGCAGGACTCGAACCACGGACCTTGTGATCGACAGTCCGGCGACGTATCCACTCGACAATTATCATAGCTGTACAGATATCAACAGAGAACAAAGAAGGCATTTGCAAGTAGGGCAAGGGTTACTTATTTTTAAGGAAATTTGGTACTTGTCATACAAAATGTCGCAATCATCAGATTGTGATAGTGGCACTTATTTTAGGTACTCAGGGGGCAAAGATAAGAATATGAAAAAAATTATCAAAAAGGATATTGGGCTCTTTTCCGAAATAAAAAGGGACATGTTTGCGGGTACTTCAAAAGTGGGGATGGGAGGGACTGTGCCTCATACACCCCTCCCTCTACCGTATATCTACCTCTAACGTTAAATATATAAAGTCACTGCCAGCAAACGTGTTACTCAATGAACACATTAAACTTGAATTGTGACGAAGTGCATTAATATGTTTGTATCAACATCAACATTTAAATGAACTGTTTCGCCAGACGTATGTGATTTGAGTTTGTAAAAAAAAAAAATAGTATATCCATAAACTACTGGCCATAGTTGTTGCTCAAATCGAAAAGATTTGTTTTCAATATGTTTTTCAATGTTTGGTTTTATATTTTCAAGATTTCTAGTTCAATCAATCAAGTAATACAGTTATAGTGTATAATCGATCATATCGAGCAAATATATTTTGACATCTCTCTGTTATCAAGTGTGATGTGAGTCTAGGCACCATTTTATTTGCGTTTGTTCGTTTGTTTGGCTATATTATTGGCTGTACATGTTTTCTGTCTACTTTGGTGCACTGCAATATAAACATAGTGGGCTATGGATATTTACACAAACAGTACAAAGCCGCAAGTTTGTTTTTATCGAGAACTTACGATGGAAGTAATGGCAATGCAACTATCCCCCCCCAAAAAAAAAAACACAACAACAAACAAACAAAAAACAGTCACATTTAACTTCCCTGCAAAAGCCTGCTCAGGAGTTTTATTTATCTAATACCGCACCAAACTCAGTGTTTTTTTTATTTTCTGATGTAAACTAATGAGAAACTCAGAGGTGACTTAGGGACAAAAACTCTATACGCAAGGGAATTTTCATATATTAATCAAATGTAACCGTGTCAGTAGTACTTGCCTGTAACATGCTTCATGCATAATTATTCACGATTGTATATAACACACATTACTGGTTCAAATGATTACATTTTCGAGTCACAGAATGATTGTTTGTTTATGTACATACTTTTAAAGCCAGATTGAATTTTAAGAATTCGCTTGACCTCCCTCTAAAAGTCCCGTGCCCTCAATTGTTTCCAATTGCATTCATCTTAAAGTTAGGAACTCCTTCAAAAGTAAAAAGACAAAATATGTACGATTGGAAACCAGTTTTGGGACCAACAGTCACAAGAAAAGGTCGTGAATTATTTACTTGATAGCATGGTAAACAGTAATGCTATTGAACCATAAATCTATTTAGCCACGCAGGGATGGAGAACGTGACTAAGTTGTGTAGTGGTCATGTAATAACACTGTATGAAATCACTTGAGAACGATTGATTACAAAAATTAAAACTGATATATAGTGTGAAGTTTGGAAATAATGAGGAAAAGGAAGTAAAAAGATTACGATCACAAGCATAATAACTTTGTTGAAAACTTTACAGCTTTTTTGTTTGTTAATATAATGATTTGAAATGATACAGCGGATTTATAATCTCAATTTCCTTAAGTCAATTTCACCCGTCATTCAGAAACAAAGTGGGATTACCCGAAAGATATCAACATTCAACTTCATATTCTTTATCAGTCATGAACAAAAAATAGAAACCTTCCACCCCACACACCCACCTACATACTGTCTTGGTTACGATATTTATGACATCACCATCACGCGCAAAAGTGAAACCCGTCACAAAAAATAACTTGATCCCATTCGGGTGGACTTGATGACGATGCATTGTATTTCTTCCTCGTTAATTGCTATAATAAGTGGTTTGCTTGGAGCTTGGTACCGCAATTTGAGAAGTTTTCGAGTTTACTCTGATCAAGCAGCATAATTCAGCATATTAGATGATCCAAATGCAGGCGAGTCCGGATAGTTAAACAATGACTTGAATAGTATCCACAGACTAAAATTGTTTCAGGAGACACGTGTTTAAATAATTAGTCTCATCATTGTCCTAGTGTTCATCAATTTGAGCAGCAAGCACCGTCGTGTTTAAGCAGGGATCAATTTTCCTACATGGAATGCCATTACGGACTTTATCGTTTGACTTGTTAACCAGTAGTTTATAGTTCATTATTATATACCTAAATTATTATTACATCGAAACAAATCGTCGTAGATCATCTAAACTAAAGGCGGTGAATAACGTTATTAATCTGCATTCAAAGGCCTACTGATATACACAAAACGTGAGTAGTTCATATACTGTTTTATATTTTAGGAAAACAATTATTTATATATAAGAGTCATATAAAGAGACTGTTACAGTAAAGAGTTATATTAGCTGAAAGTAATACTAATGATGATGATGATGATTATTACGTTTTGTATTTATTTATTATTTAATTTATTTGTATATAACAATGACCAGCAGCACCGACTGAAGGTATTATTTTTACAACTAAAATTATTCAAAATATATAGATTGGTTTATTTAAACAATAGTATTATAATTTACAACACAAATAGAGTATACAAAAGAGAACATTGCATCAATAGACATAATGCACCTGATATCTAAGAAATATTGAAAGAAAGTTAAACGTACAGAGGGATATAATCGAAGAGAGGGAGAGAGAAAAAGAGAGAGAGAGGGGTAGATGGGGAATAGTGGATAAGCCCACACAGTGAATTCAATGATTGAATTGTTTAAACTCTATGTGAGAATATAAAGGGAAAAGGAAAGTGAGGAGAAAGAGAGAAATGTTGAATATACACTTATATCCATTTATATTAGTATGCGCAGCTGAGTATTTCCATGATTTCAGAAATTATATATAAATGTATTTCGTTTTCTTTCTTCTTTGGCATACAACATAACTGGCAGAGTATGGTAGGGGTGATGGCGCACCTTTCCAAGGAGTGGAGTAGGGGGGGGGGGCACCAATACGAAAGGGGGCGAGGCATTCACAAAGGATAACCTTTGGATTAGAACATACATCTCTTCTCCAAACTGCACTGGGAGCAAACACCTCCAATCAAAATCAATAATGACATCACCAGCTTTACAAATATCAAAATAGTATTATTATTCCCAACTTGGATTAACCCGTGCACAGATTTGATATTTCAGGGAAATTTCAGATATGACGAGTGTCAGTGTTTGGAGTTGTGAACATCAGTGATTTGCGCTGCTGTGTTGATGATATTGACAGTTTGCAGACAAGGAGGAAGATATGCAATTATCTTTGAATACTGTCGAAAGTGAATAGTTTTGCCTAAATATGAATTATAAGAACGTCACGTCTATGATTTTGAGTAAGGCAGAGGAACAGCCCATACTATGTGGACAGTTAGATGGCCATTTAATCGAGACCTGTTAATAATTACAATAACCCAGCGCAAAATTTAATTGATAATGTCTGGTGCTTAAACAAAATAACCTAGTAGGAATAGTTAAAGAAAGAAAGAAGAAGAACCTCGGTTATATTACAAGACAACATTGTCTCTTGAAATATTTGTTGGAAGGAAAAGTAGAATATACAACAACGTACAGGAAGCCGGGAACACCTTGGAGAAAGACATAATACCTCGATTGAAATAATAATGCAGGAGTTTACTAGAATAGCAGATAACAGATAGGTGTACAAAATGTTGTAGTCAACGTCCGATCTGGGAAGATACCATGATACATTTTAGAAAGGAAAGACGAGGGGCACCACTCAAAAAAAATTGAAAACTAGCACTTAACATATTTAGTAAGGTCCATTCATCTAATTTGAAAAAGGACAAATTAGATTTGGAAAAATATCATCAAAAGGGGCATGTTTGCGGGTATGCGGGTATGTTTGCCACCTACAAGAATAATAATAATAGCTAGTTCTTATACAGCGCTTTTCAGGACCGAAGGCCCTCTCAAGCGCTTTACAAATATAAATATTATTACCCCTGTCATCGGATTCAGGCTTACCGGCACACAATAGCTTTCGCATCCTACCACAGATGAGAGAAAGAGAGAGTGTGCGAGAGAGAAAGAGAGAGAGAGAAAGAGAGTGTGGGAGAGAGGGAGAGAGAGAGAGAGAAAGAGAGAAAGAGAGAGTGTGTGTGTGAGAGAGAGAGAAAACAAAAAAGGTAAATAACTAGAGAAAGAGAGAGTGTGAGAGAGACATAGAGAAAGTGTCCGTACGGTAATTCCATTTGGAACCAGAAGGACGTTAACTCATATACTTCAACACAGAGTTAACACACTTCTGGCTCTCAACAGACTATAATGATAAATAAGAGAGGGTAAATTGAAAGAAAGGGTTGTTTTACGAGACAGAAAATGATCAGCTTCATTTACATTTAAAAGGACTAAGTATTACAAAATATATCTTCAAAAAGAACAAAAAGAAGTATACATTAACATTTATAATACATGAAAAATATCTTACGTTTCGCTCATAATGCTAGTGTACTAGTGAGTGGTGCGGCCTCAATACAAACGCACATCAGTGACGTTTTGCAAGATATTATTAAACAGTGCATGCTCATACAGTATTTTCTGTACGGCCATCCATCATGGCTTAGGGCAAGGGCACACAGAAGATTTTTTTCTGATGGGGACCGGGGAGAATTCAATTAATTTATCAATTTATGGACTGATTTTGATACTGATTTATTCTTATTAGATCTAGATAATAGTATACATTCTCAGATTGTATTGAATAATGGTTTGCAAATGTTCGTTTTGCGTGTGTGCTAAAGCACATCAACTAGGGGACCTACGTCCTTAAGTCATAACTGACAGTACTTAGGATTAATGCCTCACAAAATTGGCTGATCGACAAGGTTTTTATCCTGGGGCCTCCCAGTAACGAGGCCATTGCTTAGCCACTAAATCATGACTGTACGCAGCGGGGGCCAGGGTACGGGGCCGCCCCACAAATACAAAACACAAATAAAATGCAATAAATTATCAATAATTCATGGAATTTCCCCCGGTCCCCCACCGGACAAATTCTTTGTAGGCATTATGGTTCAAGGCATGGCCACACAGAGGATTTTGAACTTAAAGTAGATTCCACGCTTCCAGTGCAATTTGCGCAAATTCAAATGCTCGGAATTTGAACTTGAATGTAAAAAGTGTGAAATTGGCCGCAAAACACCTATATTATTATTATTATCAAATATTATTTTAGTCCTCGATAGAGGTCTAACTCGTAAACTCGAGCATGGTTCATGATGGTTTCAATAGAAACGCCTTCGTGAAATTTGAATAAAGTTTCAGAACACTTTAGCATGATTTAGTTTGCCTTCCTCACCCCCTCAACCTCCATTAAGCGAAACAAAGATTTGGATGGCTTGTTGAACATCACATTCGCCTATTCCAGTATGGACCTTATTTACTTTTATCTCAATGTGTATGATGCATGTTTTTCAAGAGAGGTAACTTCTTCTACAGAAATTCTTTTTTTGGGTCATAATGCTTTTAAATCTAGATTTTAGCACGATACAAAATGATATATAATTATCCTTACTTATTTTACGCAAACTACACAGGTCACTCAGACACGACGCGGAATTGCACGAAATGATATTTACATGGTTTTTATATTTTTTATCAGGCATAACGTAAATAATTATAATCTGCATATATTTTTGATAACTCTGTTATTCATTAACTACAATCACTCGATATACATAGACTTTTCAGTTGTCCATGTCTTAATCAGGTAACCTGCTTTAAAATGTTAGTTAAAGCTGTATGATCGACCTTTTGTCCTAATTATGGCGTGGAAGCAACATTAACATATATTTGTATTTTTCACTTTAAAATATATTTGTTTACATTTTGTTTAAAGGCTTCCGATTTAACCATTGTATTTACATTTTATTTATTTATTTTTTTGTTAATAAAAAAAAAAAAAAAGAAAAAAAGGGGGGGGGGGTTTAGAGAAATTTAGGGGGGGTTTACACACAAAAAAAAACCAAATGGGGGGTTTAACCCCCAAACCCCCCCCCCCTTTGTACGCGCCTGCACACACCACACACACACACACACGTGCGCACACACCCATACACATGGGTTTTTTGCCAGAAATAAAGGACTAATGGTCCGAATTCACAAAGCAAGGTTTGAGCTCAAACCTCCTTTTGTTCTTTACAAACCAGGTTTGTAAAAAAACACGTAAAACGCGTCATTTGAGGTACGAAAACCAAGGTTTGTCAACAAACCTCCTTTGTGAATTCGGGTCATTATGTACACATCTGTATGTTCAACATGTTCAAAGACATAATGTTTGTCTGAATATAAAATTCTGAGAACGATTTGAAAGATAACCTCATAGCCAAGGATCTAGTAATTTAAAAAAAAATCAGCATGCGAACGGAGCATCTAAATAAACGTATCCAATACCTGAAAGGTCATCAAAACTTAGAATAATTTAGATGGACGTTTAGCGAGTGGTCATGTAGATGAGTATGGGTGTCCTCGGTTTAATACCGTACACACCCACACACCCTCTCCAAGATTCGGGATGGCTCGTAGAACATTGCACTTACATTTTCTGGTATGGATCCCATCCTCCCCCCCCCCCCCATTCAAAATGTGTTTAATGAAGGATAAGTTAATTTGAAGGAAAATGAATAATTATTATATTGCCTCTTACTCGTGATTTTAACATGACAAAATTTGCTTATCTCACGCAAACTAAAAAGGTCCTTCAGAAACGACGCGGGATTGCACGAAATGATATTTACATTTGTTTTTAAATTCTTTATCAGGTATAACGCAAATATAATCTGCAAATATTTGTGATAATTCTGTTATTCATCAACTACAAAGTGCAATCACTCAATAAACATACCCTTGTTTGTTAAGGCGGGATGGACTTATAGAAACAAGGCGCCAATCAAGAAGAACGTGGTTCTACCTATGAAGGGCTGCCAAAATACATTACCATCACCCCCCCCCCCCACCCACGCAATCACAATACTGTCTGGATTACGAGTTTTATGACATCACCATCACGTGCAAAAGTTAAACCAGTCACAAACTTTGACTTGATCCCGTTCGGTTCGACTTGCTGACGATGCATGTTATTTCTTCCTCGTGGACTGCCATAATAAGTGGTTTGCTTGGAGCTGGGTACCACAATTTGAGAACTTGTTGAGTTTAATTTTATAAAGCAGGCTAATAGAACACATTAGATGATTCAAATGCAATCGCACCCGGACAGTCAAAAATGACTTTCATAGTATCAAAATACAGAAATTGTTTCAGGAGACTCATGTTAACATAATTAGTCTCATCATTCTCCCAGTTGACATTTACTTGAGCCGTAAGCACCGCCGTGTTATTAAGCAAGGATTTTTCTACACAGACTGTCATTACGGACTATATCATTAGACGTGTTAACATTAGTTCATAGATCATTAATCATCAATTATTATTATATCGAAACGCCTCGTCGTTCAGATCATCTAAACTAAAGGCGGTGAAAGACGGCATTGATCTGCATTCAAAGGCCTACTGATATACACGGAAGGTGAGTAGTTCATTTATTGTTTCATATTTTAGAAGAAAAAAACAATTATTTGTATTTAATACCCCCTTCACATACACGGATTTTTCTTACGAGTCCTTACGGATGGCACAAATTCACGGATCTATCACGATTTGGCCACTTTTACGACCGATTTAAGAGTTGTTACGAGTTATTACGAGCTATTTACGGTTTGGTACGGATTATTACGAGTTACTAGGATAAACTTACGGCAGAATTCCACGATTTGTTACGAGTTGTCACGGATAACTAACACCAACTTATACCCCCTTCACATACACGGATTTTTCTTACGAGTCCTTACGGATCGCCAACTCGTAGTCAATCGCAAGCATTCGTAAATAACGCGCTGGTATCCCTAAATAACTCGTCACAACTCGCAACAACTCGTAGACACTCTTAATGATCCGTGAAAGGAGAGGCAAATTTGTTGACATGTCAAAAATCTTCTTACGGTTGTCCACGGATTGATTTGTCCGTAAATAGCTCTTAAATAGCTCGTAACAATCCGTAACCATCCGTAAACCGCTCGCAACAACACGTAACCATTCGTAAACTGCTCGCAAGCATCCGCAAATGACTCGTAACAGATTTTTGTAACGATTCTTTACGGTTAGTTTACGATTTGTTTACGGATTATTTACGGATTATTGCGAGCAGTTTACGGATGGTAACGTGTGCTTACGTGTTGTTTACGATTTTATTCGGGTCATTTTACGATGGCTTTACGGATTGATACGGGTTATTGCGAGCATTTTACGTGTAGTTATTAGTACTTTACGAATAGATACGTATACTTTACGTATGCTTACGAAATGTTTACGATTTGGGGAAAGGTATAAAAGCTGCAAATTCGAACACATCATTTTCAGTTGTTATTTTTTGGCTAAAAATCGTAAGGACTCGTAAATACTCGTAACTTACTCGTAACTATTCGTAACAACACGTAAACAGGTCGTAACTAACACGTTAGTTGCTCGTAGTTATCCGTGACAACTCGTAACAAATCGTGAACTGTTGCCGTAAATACATCGTAATAACTCGTAATAATCCGTAATAAACCGCAAACAGCTCGTAATAACTCTTAAACCGGTCGTAAAAGTAGTAAAATCGTTAGGATCCGTGAAAGATCCGTGAGTTTGTGCGATCCGTAAGGACTCGTAAGAAAAATCTGTGTATGTGAAGGGGGTATTAAGTGTTAGTAACGACCTGTTAACGTGCTGTTACAAATAGTTACGAGTAAGTTACTAGTATTTACGAGTCCTTACGATTTGTAACCAAAAAATAACAACTGAAAATGAAATGTTCAAATTTGCAGCTTTTATACCTCTAACCAAAAATGTAAACGATACGTAAGAATACTTAAAGTAAACGTATCTATTTGTAAAGTACTCGTAACTACACGTAAAGTGCGCGCAATTACTCGTTACAATCCGTAAAGCCATTGTAACACTACCCGAATGAAATCGTAAACAACACAAAGCACTCGTAATAATCCGTAAATAATCCGTAAGTAATCCGTAAACAAATCGTAAACCAACCGAAACAAATCGTTAAAGAAATATTTACGAGTCATTTACGGATTTTTGCGAGCAGTTTACGGATGGTAAAGTGTTGATGCGAGCGGTTTACGATACCTACGGATTGTTACGACCTATTTACGAGTTATTTACGGACAAATAAATCCGTGGACAATCGTAAGAAGATTTTTGACATGTCAACAAAATTGCCCCTCCTTCACGAATCCTTACGAGTGTATGCGAGTTGTTGCGAGTTGTGACAAGCTATTTACGGCTACCAGCGAGTTATTTACGGATGCTTGCGATTGACTACGGGTTGGCGATCCGTAAGGACTCTTAAGGAACAAAGGTACAGAGGGAGATAATCGAAATAATCGAAGAGATGGAAAATGAGAAAGAGAGCCGAAAGTCAGAAAAAGGGAGACAGAGAGAGACAGAAAGGTATGTTGAATAGACACTCATTTTCATAAGTATGAGCAAACGAGTATTTGCATAATTTTAGACATTATAGTGCGTCCCGGAACAAATGAAACCGAGAATTAACGATGTTTTATCATAACTTTATCTCAATTATAATTAATAAATGACACATATTTGTAAAGCTTAGATAGAAGACTTGATGAAAGATTTGTCAACTATGTTTGTTGCTACGGCAGGCAGCCAGTGAAAACGAATTCTTTTTATCAAATTATGGAAATGCAAGCATTACTTTAGACAAACAGAACTTTGTTATTCCTGGCTCATTTTTCTTGATTGAGCTGTCATAATTATGAGAGGGCAGATATTGAACTTTTTAGGAAGGTGATTTCCTCTTTGAAATTCAGATACCGCCCGAAATTATTTTTTGGTAACCTCTCTTCAAATAGTTTTTTAATCACTTATGCATGAAATATGCATCACATGAATTGCATTAAATGAAAGAAGTGTGTAATTTATTATTTTTAATTGTGATTAAGTTATGATAAAACTTGATAATTCTTGATTTAGTTTTTTCTGCGACGAACAGTATATAAATTTATTTCGTTTCCTTTTTTCTTTGGCATATAAAATAACTGGCAGAGTATGGTGGGGGTGATGGCGCACCTTTCCAAGGAGTGGAGTAGGGGGGGGGGGCACCAATACGAAAGGGGGGACGAGACACTCACAAAGAGTAACCTTCGGATTAAAGCATAAATCTCATCTCCAAACTGCAAATAGCTCCAATCAAAATCAATAAATAATAAAAGAATAATAATAATGGGTTCTTGTATGGCGCTCATGTCAGTCAGATTTGACCCTCCAGGCGCTCCCGATTAATATTACCCTGACTGTAGCAAGGCTGCCATATGGCGCTCTAGCATTTCAAGGAATAAAATCCTACCACGTACCCATTTTCACTCTGGGTGGAGTGTGGCCAATGTAGATCAATGTCTTGCCAAAGGACATTAGTGCGGCGGCAGGACTCGAACCACGGACCTTGTGATCGACAGTCCGGCGACGTATCCACTCGACAATTATCATAGCTGTACAGATATCAACAGAGAACAAAGAAGGCATTTGCAAGTAGGGCAAGGGTTACTTTTTTTTAAGGAAATTTGGTACTTGTCATACAAAATGTCGCAATCATCAGATTGTGATAGTGGCACTTATTTTAGGTAATCAGGGGGCAAAGATAAGAATATGAAAAACATTATCAAAAAGGATATTGGGCTCTTTTCCGAAATAAAAAGGGACATGTTTGCGGGTACTTCAAAAGTGGGGATGGGAGGGACTGTGCCTCATACACCCCTCCCTCTACCGTATATCTACCTCTAACGTTAAATATATAAAGTCACTGCCAGCAAACGTGTTACTCAATGAACACATTAAACTTGAATTGTGACGAAGTGCATTAATATGTTTGTATCAACATCAACATTTAAATGAACTGTTTCGCCAGACGTATGTGATTTGAGTTTGTAAAAAAAAAAAATAGTATATCCATAAACTACTGGCCATAGTTGTTGCTCAAATCGAAAAAAATTGTTTTCAATATGTTTTTCAATGTTTGGTTTTATATTTTCAAGATTTCTAGTTCAATCAATCAAGTAATACAGTTATAGTGTATAATCGATCATATCGAGCAAATATATTTTGACATCTCTCTGTGTTATCAAGTGTGATGTGAGTCTAGGCACCATTTTATTTGCGTTTGTTCGTTTGTTTGGCTATATTATTGGCTGTACATGTTTTCTGTCTACTTTGGTGCACTGCAATCTAAACATAGTGGGCAATGGATATTTACACAAACAGTACAAAGCCGCAAGTTTGTTTTTATCGAGAACTTACGATGGAAGTAATGGCTATACAACTATCCCCCCCCCCCCCCCAAAAAAAAAAAAAAAAAAAACAGTCACATTTCACTTCCCTGCAAAAGCCTGCTCAGGAGTTTTATTTATCTAATACCGCACCAAACTCAGTGTTTTTTTAATTTTCTGATGTAAACTAATGAGAAACTCAGAGGTGACTTAGGGACAAAAACTCTATACGCAAGGGAATTTTCATATATTAATCAAATGTAACCGTGTCAGTAGTACTTGCCTGTAACATGCTTCATGCATAATTATTCACGATTGTATATAACACACATTACTGGTTCAAATGATTACATTTTCGAGTCACAGAATGATTGTTTGTTTATGTACATACTTTTAAAGCCAGATTGAATTTTAAGAATTCGCTTGACCTCCCTCTAAAAGTCCCGTGCCCTCAATTGTTTCCAATTGCATTCATCTTAAAGTTAGGAACTCCTTCAAAAGTAAAAAGACAAAATATGTACGATTGGAAACCAGTTTTGGGACCAACAGTCACAAGAAAAGGTCGCGAATTATTTACTTGATAGCATGGTAAACAGTAATGCTATTGAACCATAAATCTATTTAGCCACGCAGGGATGGAGAACGTGACTAAGTTGTGTAGTGGTCATGAAATAACACTGTATGAAATCACTTGAGAACGATTGATTACAAAAATTAAAACTGATATATAGTGTGAAGTTTGGAAATAATGAGGAAAAGGAAGTAAAAAGATTACGATCACAAGCATAATAACTTTGTTGAAAACTTTACAGCTTTTTTGTTTGTTAATATAATGATTTGACATGATACAGCGGATTTATAATCTCAATTTCCTTAAGTCAATTTCACCCGTCATTCAGAAACAAAGTGGGATTACCCGAAAGATATCAACATTCAACTTCATATTCTTTATCAGTCATGAACAAAAAATAGAAACCTTCCACCCGAAACACCCACCTACATACTGTCTTGGTTACGATATTTATGACATCACCATCACGCGCAAAAGTGAAACCCGTCACAAAAATTAACTTGATCCCATTCGGGTGGACTTGATGACGATGCATTGTATTTCTTCCTCGTTAATTGCTATAATAAGTGGTTTGCTTGGAGCTTGGTACCGCAATTTGAGAAGTTTTCGAGTTTACTCTGATCAAGCAGCCTAATTCAGCATATTAGATGATCCAAATGCAGGCGAGTCCGGATAGTTAAACAATGACTTGAATAGTATCCACAGACTAAAATTGTTTCAGGAGACACGTGTTTAAATAATTAGTCTCATCATTGTCCTAGTGTTCATCAATTTGAGCCGCAAGCACCGTCGTGTTTAAGCAGGGATCAATTTTCCTACATGGAATGCCATTACGGACTTTATCGTTTGACTTGTTAACCAGTAGTTTATAGTTCATTATTATATACCTAAATTATTATTACATCGAAACAAATCGTCGTAGATCATCTAAACTAAAGGCGGTGAATAACGTTATTAATCTGCATTCAAAGGCCTACTGATATACACAAAACGTGAGTAGTTCATATACTGTTTTATATTTTAGGAAAACAATTATTTATATATAAGAGTCATATAAAGAGACTGTTACAGTAAAGAGTTATATTAGCTGAAAGTAATACTAATGATGATGATGATGATTATTACGTTTTGTATTTATTTATTATTTAATTTATTTGTATATAACAATGACCAGCAGCACCGACTGAAGGTATTATTTTTACAACTAAAATTATTCAAAATATATAGATTGGTTTATTTAAACAATAGTATTATAATTTACAACACAAATAGAGTATACAAAAGAGAACATTGCATCAATAGACATAATGCACCTGATATCTAAGAAATATTGAAAGAAAGTTAAACGTACAGAGGGATATAATCGAAGAGAGGGAGAGAGAAAAAGAGAGAGAGAGGGGTAGATGGGGAATAGTGGATAAGCCCACACAGTGAATTCAATGATTGAATTGTTTAAACTCTATGTGAGAATATAAAGGGAAAAGGAAAGTGAGGAGAAAGAGAGAAATGTTGAATATACACTTATATCCATTTATATTAGTATGCGCAGCTGAGTATTTCCATGATTTCAGAAATTATATATAAATGTATTTCGTTTTCTTTCTTCTTTGGCATACAACATAACTGGCAGAGTATGGTAGGGGTGATGGCGCACCTTTCCAAGGAGTGGAGTAGGGGGGGGGGCACCAATACGAAAGGGGGCGAGGCATTCACAAAGGATAACCTTTGGATTAGAACATACATCTCTTCTCCAAACTGCACTGGGAGCAAACACCTCCAATCAAAATCAATAATGACATTACCAGCTTTACAAATATCAAAATAGTATTATTATTCCCAACTTGGATTAACCCGTGCATAGATTTGATATTTCAGGGAAATTTCAGATATGACGAGTGTCAGTGTTTGGAGTTGTGAACATCAGTGATTTGCGCTGCTGTGTTGATGATATTGACAGTTTGCAGACAAGGAGGAAGATATGCAATTATCTTTGAATACTGTCGAAAGTGAATAGTTTTGCCTAAATATGAATTATAAGAACGTCACGTCTATGATTTTGAGTAAGGCAGAGGAACAGCCCATACTATGTGGACAGTTAGATGGCCATTTAATCGAGACCTGTTAATAATTACAATAACCCAGCGCAAAATTTAATTGATAATGTCTGGTGCTTAAACAAAATAACCTAGTAGGAATAGTTAAAGAAAGAAAGAAGAAGAACCTCGGTTATATTACAAGACAACATTGTCTCTTGAAATATTTGTTGGAAGGAAAAGTAGAATATACAACAACGTACAGGAAGCCGGGAACACCTTGGAGAAAGACATAATACCTCGATTGAAATAATAATGCAGGAGTTTACTAGAATAGCAGATAACAGATAGGTGTACAAAATGTTGTAGTCAACGTCCGATCTGGGAAGATACCATGATACATTTTAGAAAGGAAAGACGAGGGGCACCACTCAAAAAAAATTGAAAACTAGCACTTAACATATTTAGTAAGGTCCATTCATCTAATTTGAAAAAGGACAAATTAGATTTGGAAAAATATCATCAAAAGGGGCATGTTTGCGGGTATGCGGGTATGTTTGCCACCTACAAGAATAACTAGACATAATACTTGTTTGGAACAAGTATAGGTGGGCTGGTCAACTTAAATTTGAAAACAAAATAGAGCAAAATTAAGCGAGATACTGCTTGAAAATTCTTAAAAAACACTATCATGTAGATTCATTACGTGAACGAAATTCACCTTCTATAGTCATAACACGCAAATTATGAAATTTCTGACATGAGGCCTTCAATCAAAATTTTCACTCTGATGACGTCATCAAAATGAAAAAGGGTTATTATTGAACTTGTAGAGAATTATCTTAGCTACAACATATTGAAATTTTGAAGAAAATCAATCAATATATACAGAGATACAATCAATTTTCCATAAATATGCTGACGTCATAATATGCAAATTCGTAATTTGAGTTCCAAGGCCATTAAGATGATGTCACGATACACTTCATGGCCAAATGAGACATGAAATCATATTTCTGACATATACTCTTTTCAAATATTAAAACAGAATTGGGGTCCAGGTGCATCCCAAAGAGCTATAATGGATTGTGTATAGTTATTTTTTTGCCCATGTATGTTATGTATTACAAGAGCTCGCGCGCACTGACATTTATCTTTAATTTACGCTCATCTTGTTAATAATGGTCATAAAGAGATAAACATGGTATCAAATTCCTTGAAAAAATATGAGAAATATCATGAAAGAAAAAAAAATGGCGATTCTATGTTTTGTCGTGGTGTTACGCGCGAAAACGCGCGCGCATGCTCGTACGCGCGATTTTTTATAAAATGCTTAATATGACCTGAAACGTATGCAAAATAAATTTGAGACGATTTTGAGCATTTAAAAATTTTGCGCGCGCACTGACGCGCGGACGTACGCGCACGCGCGCGTTTTTTGACCTGAAATTAACCGGACTGATATTAACCTTAATCATGATAAATATGAATGAAAAATACCTTTTGGTTATGAAGATATGATCATGAGATGATTTTCAGAAAATTTCACAAAATGGCGCCTAGATGACGTCATCAGTCAAGGTCAAGGTTGAAAACCTTACCGTGTCTTGTCCATATGCCTATACATATGTGTGTCAAATATCAAAGCATTTGATTGAACCATTTCAAAGTTATCTTGCTAACAAAAAAGTGGCAAGAATTAAGAAAAATAAATAAATAATAAATAATAAATAAATAAAGGCAATTTTAACAAAAATATAAGGTGGTCTGTATTAGATACAGCCCACCTGATAATAATAGCTAGTTCTTATACAGCGCTTTTCAGGACCGAAGGCCCTCTCAAGCGCTTTACAAAATAATATAAATATTATTACCCCTGTCATCGGATTCAGGCTTACCGGCACACAATAGCTTTCGCATCCTACCGGGTACCCATTTAACACCTGGGTGGAGAGTGGCAAATGTAGATCAATGTCTTGCTAAAGGACATTAGTGCCGCGGTTGGATTTGAACCGCGGACCTTGTGATATTCAGTCCGGTGACATATCCACTCGTCCACGACACCTCGCTCTATTAACGTTATATATATTAAGTCAATGCCAGCAAACGTGTTACTCAATGAAAATATTACACTTGAATTGTTACAAAATGCGTTAATATTTGTATCAACATCAAAATATTAATGAAATATCTTTCGCCAGACCTTTGTGATTTGAGTTCATTTATATTTAAAAAAAAGATTGGCAAATTAATATATATTCATATACTAAATGGCCTTAATTGTTGCCCAAATCGAAAAGATTTGCTTTCAATAACAAATATACTATTTGTGTCAATGTTTGGTTTTATATTTTCATGATTTCTAGTTGTTCAATTAAGAAACACATTAATAGTGTATGATCCATCATATTGCAAATATATTTTGACATATCTCTGTTTCATGTGTGATACGAGTCTAGACACCATTTTATTTGCGTTTGTTCGTTAGTTTGGCTTTATAATTGGCTTTTAATACATGTTTTCTGTCTACTTTCGTGTACTGCAATGTAAACATAGCGGGTTAGGGATATTTACACTTACTGTACAAAGCCGGATTTTTTTTTAAATCTAGAACTTACGATGGAAGTAAATGGCTATGCAACTACCCCAAAACTCACACTAAACCCTCCCTGGCAAAACCCTGCTCAGGAGTATGTTTTTTTTCTAAGACCGCACCAAACTCAGTGTTTTTCCCCCCCTATGTAATAACTCTTGAGGAATCGGGGGGACTTAGGGATAAAAACTCTATACGCAAGGGAATTGTTATGTATTAATCGAATGTAACGGTTTCAGCAGTACTTGCCTGTAACATGTTTCATGCATAATTATTCACGAATGTATAATACAAGTAACATTACTGGTTGAAAGAAATTCCATTTTGGAGTAACAGAATGACTGTTAATTTTATGTACATACTTTTATATTGATGTAACAACTTGCGTGTTATGTCAAGTCAATGTGGCATTATCAGTTCCAAAAATGCTTTCTACATCGACTTCATATCCAGTTTGTGTTAAGATCGAATATACGATAACTGTGATTGCTTAATTATATACTTAATCATGATGTTAAGACCAACAACAAACAATAACCCTAATCCTAACTATTCCGTCGAGATCTTTATGCTCTCAAAACTCTTGATTTCCCCATCTTTCTTTAATAGCTCAATATTACAGATCCTAGCTCGCTGTTAATAAAAATTGCCAACTCTACTACCCAAAGTGTGAGCATCTTTGATTAACATTTGTTAAAATAATGCATTGTTTGGGAAGTAGTGTTTTACAGTAAGAAATATTGTCTCTATCAGAGCATGATGATGGTTCCAACTGAAACACCTTCGTGAATTTCGAAAGAAGATTCAGAACATTTCTCATAATTACATTTTGCCTCCTCCACCCCTCAACCTCAAAATTAATAAACACAACCAATATTTAGATGGCTTGTTAAACATCATATTTACGTATTCCAGTATAGACCTCATGTTCTTCTTTGTTTCTCTCATGTGTTTGATGCATTTATTTCAAGAAAGGTAAGTTCTTCGTTTTGGGTTTTTTTTTTGTTGGGGGGTGCGGGGGGGGGGGGGGGGGGGGGTGAGATATTATAATAATACGGAATGATTATAATAATTTCGTTATTTTATTTATTCCAATTACAGTGATCCGTATTAGATTCTTACAAAATGTGATATTTGAGTTGTCAGTCATATAGCAATACCATTGCTCGTTTATTCCGAATGATGGGTAATATAAACGACCAAAATGAAAGTGAAAATCGTTCGCGCAAAGTATCCGATTTCGGATATGACTACAATCGTACCG
>JAVYIG010018158.1:0-22160 GCA_035222895.1 Strongylocentrotus droebachiensis
CTTTTCTATAATAAATACTGAGTTATTGCTTTAATAATGGAGTCTTTAATTATGAAAAACTTATATTCAACGTTTGTAGTCGATCAAAATTCTCAATTTATCCATGGAAAGTAGTTTCTAGCTGCAAATATTTCGTTCGGTCCGTACGTGTTCAGCACAGAATCACCAGGGGTTGAGGGTTAGTGTCAAGACTTACGGTTGTTCAGTCTTGGGTAGTATACATCGGAAGTTTGTGATTATCTGTAGATGATCCTGAATGAATTTCCCTTAGATTTTTGGCACAAAGATAGCTTGAATATCACTTATAAATATACTAACATTGACTTTTGCAAAAAGTTCATTTTTATAAGAAAAAGATCGCTATAAATTGGAACTTTTTTTTACTGCTCAAATATATTAAAAGTATGGGGTAGGCAAAAAAGTCAATGCGCATGGATTATTTTCTTAAGTTTCATGAATGGCATATTTGGGCATTGTGTGACCCCAGGATCACCTCCAGATTTTGATGTAAACATGCGCAGTTTTTCAGAGAGTCACAGAAAAGCAGTGCCATGGGTGCCACAATGCCTTTCAAACGCTTGCAAAGGGCCAATGGGCGAATTAGAGCTCATCTTTACTGCCATATTTTGATTGATTCTACGATTCTACTTGTGAAGAAAATGCTTCCAATATTAGAATACAACTTTAATCTACGGTAATTCTTAATCAATTAGTTCTTTCCTGCTAATTTTGATTTTTAATGAATTTTTAAAGATTGCATGTTTTTATTTCGACTACAATCACCGTAGGCTCGTACGCACATTGATGGCTCGATTTCAGGATTGCAGCGCGAGTGTCTGACATCCCTACCTATAGAAACAACTATGCCTTGAATATTAAAAGCAGTCAATATATATTTTATATACCGAAAAAAAGGAAAATGTTGACTCACCCATTTAGGTTTCCATCTCTTTGAAGTCATGAATATTAACACCAACAATAACTTGTGTACAGTATGAAATCCAACAAGCTGTGCTCCAGTAGAACAGGTAGATTCGTCGCCTGAATGCAGCGACCAAAATCGAATTGCACTCAAACACCGTTAACGGTATTGCGCATCGGTCATCGCACAAAAGAAACTTATACGGTAACACGTAAACCAAAATGGGGATCGCAGCAAAATGACGTCACGTTTCACAGCCATGGAAAAAGTGCTATGAAAAATGGATATAAACCGGTAGAGCCGGGAAAAATGACTATGAATTTCAATTAGCGGGCATGGTTAAGAACATGACTGCATTTTCAACCAATCAGAAGACAGGATTAGTAAAGAATCTGAAAATGAGGTATATAATAACTACTATTGCAACATAGCCCATGAAAAAATATTAACACTGATGAGGCTAGCCTGGCCGGTAAATGAGTCCATGGTTATTTTCCTCTCATCTCATTACTTTTAAAAATGACTTCCCTAATTTCCGTTTATATTCATACAATTATACATGTATCTCACTTTTCAATTTCAAGAATGTCCATTACTAGAGGAGAAATATTGTCCTGAATCATATTAAGAGTTCTACCTCCTTATTGATTCACATTTCCTATAAATGTAACACAATCTTAGCAATTCCCCTCCATCTATCACAAACTTTTTTTCTCTCTCTCCTTTTCCCAGGTATTGAAAATCTTCCTTTTGAACTGCAGAGGAACTTTACTTTGATGAGAGATTTAGACCAGAGAACACAAGGTAAGACAGAATGGGCCATATTCTAGAAAGCTGCTTACCGGTAGCTGTAAGATAAGCTTAAACCTGCCTAATTGTAAGACAGGTTTAACCCTTCCATTAGTGCCAAAATATAGTCAAGCAATTCATGGAATGCCAACTTTTTTTTTCTTGTACATATCACCAAATTTCTTTAAATTAAAATGATAATGCACAAAGTTGACTGTATGAGATTGATTCCTTATTATAATTTATAAAACGTTTTATTGTAAAACCAGCATTTCTCATATCGCAAAATGTATTGATTCTAAAACAATGGTCAACATTTATTATTTGTACATTTTAAGTTAGGCCCACATCACTTTTTCTCCCTTCATTGTGGATATGTTCAGTTTTTAATTTATCTATCTCAAATTTTGACAGAGCTTGCCAAGAGCATAGATGAAGACACAGTGAACTACTTGAAGAGTGTCAAGGATCTGAAGCCAGAGCAGAGAGCGGAGAGACTGAAGAAGATCAACCATTCTTTCACAAAGAGCAGGGAATATGGCGACGACAAAGTTCAGCTCGCTATGCAGACGTATGAAATGGTAAGGGACAAACATGGCTGGAAACAGAATCAAGTATTATCAGCATGGTGTGAGGGGTAGGGGTATTTGAGAGGACAAAATCAGTATTGCAATTTGCAAGTGTTTTCTTCTTGATCCAAATTGAGTGAAAGATGGCCATATGGAGTCCCAGGGAGAAAGTTTTGGACGCCCCAAACAATTTTGCAGGTTAAAAGTGGAAAGTACCAGACCAAAAGAGGAACCAAGAACCAACTTGGAGGGGAACAGACATGGAGTGGAATGACACTGCAAGAGTGTACTAGGGTGGCAGAAAACAGAGATGTGTGTCAAAATGTTGCAATCCACCTCCGAGCTGTGAGAAGATACATTGATAGATAGAAAGTAGGCATTGTAATGCACAGCTGATGTGTTTGTATGTGTTGATTCTAATTTTGTGCAAGCAATTCTTATGAGAAACAAATCGTTCATTCCCCCTCTTTGCCCAGGTTGACAAGCATATACGACGGTTAGATGCAGACTTAGCGAGGTTTGAGCAGGAGCTGAAAGAGAGAACGCTGGAACAGGCCTCGCCCGTCGAAGGCAGAGAAAAAAGTAAGATCTTATTTTTCTTCTCAAGAACTGATTCATCTATCACACCGAGAAGTCCATTTTAATATTCTATTGGTTTTATGAAAAGAAGAAAAAGAGAGAAAATCATCAGTCACCAAGTTTTAGGAAAGTCCAATTAACAAAAGTTTAACTAAAACTTGATATCCCCTCCATGACTGTTCGATATTGGTGTCTCTCTCTGAGTCGAGTTTGTATGAACTTTGTTTGGCATTACAGCAAGTAATCTGTTTTCTTAAAGCCAACAGCTGTCAGCATTATCAACAACGGGTTTTGATTTAATACCACGTACACGTTGCATTGATTTTTGTCTCGCCTGCGTAGCAAAAAGCGAGACATAGGCGGCGCTTTTCCGGTGGCGGCGGCGACGGCGGCGGCGGCGACGGCGGCGGCGTCAACATCAAAAACTTAACCTAAGGTTAAGTTTTTGAATTTTTGGTATAATTTTTAAAGTATAAGTTCTTAGTCAATGAAACTTTGACTATAGGGTAATCAAGTATCCCCAATCATGTGAGTAGAATTTCAGATCACAAAGTCAAGGTCAAAGGTCATTTCAGGTCAACAGACTTGGACTATGTTGTAGCATCATCATCGAAAACTTAACCTAAGGTTAAGTTTTTGAATTTTTGATATAATTTTGAAAGTATAAGTTCTTAGTCAATGAAACTTGGACTATAGGGTTATCAAGTCTCCCCAATCATGTGAGTAGAATTTCAGGTCACTAAGTTAAGGTCAAAGGCCATTTAAGGTCAACAAACTTAGACTTTGTTGTGGCATCAACATTAAGAATTTCAAAATGCTTCTTCTTCATTATTTTTCAACCGATTTTGATTCTGATTGTTTCATATGATAGGGCTAGGAGGGGATTTAAAATTTCTACACAGAATCATGAAATTCATTATCTATGCTAATTTATGCAAATTTATTCGAAATCACAAAAAAGGCTTCTACTCCTTCATTTCTCGACCGATTTTGATTTGGTTTGCTTTATATCGTAGAGCTAACTTTGGTACACTAAACTTGTACACAGAATTTTGAAATTGTTCTCCATTAATTAATTATGGTAATTTATGCAAATTTATTCCAAAAATAACAAAAATTACTTCTTTTCCCTCATTTCTTGACCGATTTTGCCTTATCTGGTAGAGCTAAATTTGGAACAATAAACTTCTACACAGAATTGTGAGATTTTGCTCCATTGATTATTTATGGTACTTTATGCAAATGAAATGAAATTATGTCCCTTCCAGGGCATCAAATTTCTATTTTTTGACCAGTTCAAAAGTGTACCACATAAAATTTACGATAGTTGTTGTTGTGAGATGCAGATGAGCGCTACGTCATTGACGTTCTGGTTTATCATATTGAATTGCGTTATGCAGGCGAGACCGCCGAGAGCGTTTCCCTTGTTTATATTTTGGAAGAGTTGGATACAAATTGCAGAATTTGTGTAATCATATTTGAATATTGTAGATATGCCCCAAATGATGGTTGTGGCCTTATGATTAGAAATCCTGATATATAGGCAAATAGGCATGATGCTAAAGAGTTGTTGAAGAAGAGGCAGAAATTGGGATGTCTAATTTAAGATATTGGTCAAACTGGAGAGATTTTTTTTTTTAGCCTACCCAAAGGGTTCAAACATTTTGGAAATAACCAATTTATTATTTACATATTGGAATTTACTATTTGTTTGCATAATTTCTATCACTCTTTAGAAAAAAAAGGAGCTGAAAAATCGGCGAAGAAACTGAAAAAAAGCTGGAAGGTCGTCTGATGATGAAACGCCAAAGACTTCACGAAAGAAGATGAAGACCTCTGCAGCAGAACCGTAAGTCTAGATCATATGAAGATGTTTCGATTATGTCCAGTCAATCCTTGGTCAGACATGGGACAATAAACTGCCTGGTGAATTAATTTTGTAATTGAGCAAACCAGCATGACCGGGAAAACATGTCCCCCACCCCACCCTTAAAATCCATTAAACCATTAGTACACATGAAAAATATGCACCTAGTTATGTTTACGGTATGTGTCTTCTTTTTAAATGTATGATAAAAAATGCATCTGAAAATGTTACAAGTTTTATGCTTGTCAGAGATTTGTTGTAATTGTTTTCTGCTCCCACCTCCTCTCCTGCATTTTCTCCTCTTTCCAGTTTTTTTAAATTTTAAAAAGTTTAAGTTGTGGCCAAATATCCAGAAGAATAAATGATGACCTTCATGATGATTATTTCTTGTTTGCCACTGCAGTGTTGTCACTCCCATCCTAACGTTACCATCAGTCATCAACTCACCTTCAGACGTCCTTGACATGCCAGTCGACCCCAACGAGCCAACGTATTGCTTATGTCATCAAGTCTCCTACGGCGAGATGATTGGTTGTGATAACCCAGATGTGAGTATTTTATTGAAAACAGGATTATTCTGGATTATTATCTTTATAAGGGTTCTAAGTGGTACAATAAACTAGGCGTTGTGGCGTGCATCTGTAATCAAGCTAACAGTGGAAGTTAGAAACTGATTCAGCCGAGGATGCAGGTTTGAAACTGAACACGTCTTTCGGATGGTGACGTTTAAAGGTCGGTCCCCAGACGTAAATAATCATATCTGATTGATACACGTCTGTAAAAACCCAATACACACACACACACACACAATAAATCAGTGTATTCAATATTTTTAGAGCAGTACCCAGATGACTGACCAATATGGTTTTAGAATTGCTCAGTCATCTGGAAACTTCAACTATCGATATCGATATCACACAAAAACAAAGCCATATCTACCGAGGTCAGTCAAATTTTTATATTTTGCTTGTCAGTCTGATATAGATAATAATGATAATATTGTATGGCTTTGTTTTCGTGTAATACAAGAATGTATTGCTCTCGCTATAACAATATTGGACTCATCTCCGACTCGTTCAATATTGTCATAGCTCGAGCAATATATTCTTGTATCACAAGAAAAGCCATCCAATATTCTGGATTATTGATTCGTATTAATTAAAATCAGCAGGAGGCAATGAAACAAGAATGAAAATAAGATCATTCAACCGTGCTGTAAATGGCATACTATGAAAGGCATTCATGTTAGACAAGAACATAAACAGTCCTTATTTCACTCAACTAAATGTTGAAAAATATTAGCTGACATGATAAATGTTCATGACCAAAACATGGAATATCTCTCCTCTTTCAGTAAAAGGTTTGAATGACGTATGAGAAGCTATATGATCTGTTTAAGATCTATCTATATTTGATTGTAATCAATGAAAAAACGTACCTTATATAAGTAATGATAATAAAATGAAAAATAGAAGTTTACAGACCAAAAAAGGAATGCTATTTTTTCAGCAAATAGGATTCTCGACTTTTGTGGTAAATATTGTGACAATAGGTCATTCCGTGATCAAACTAAAAACTGATATCTCGGGCTTTCACAGTAATCATGACATTGCAATTGTAAATTTTCTCTCAAATGTTAGTTCAAACCTAAACTATGCTCTTTATGAGTTTATGACCTTCCTCACTGTACTAAACTGTTTCTCTTTCAATTCTGTCCTGCATTTTCAGTGTCCAATCGAGTGGTTCCATTTTGCATGCGTTGGTCTGGTCACGAAACCGAAAGGAAAATGGTGAGTAACCAACAAGACCTTTCTAAATGAATTTTTTAGTTAGTCCTTAATTGTAAAACTATATCGTTTGTTGAGAGCCAGAAAGGCATTAACTCTGTGGTAAAGTTATGAGTTAATGCTCTTTTGGCTCCAAACCCATGATATGTTGATAAATCAATCCCCAAGTGTATGGGATGCAATATTACCTACAATGGTACTCCTTTTGAAATTGCCCCTAAAAATGTATCTTTAACACTGTTGTTGGGTCGGGGCAATTAACTCGTAATTCTCCCCTTCCACAACTTTGAATTATATAAATATAATAAGAAAATTGAGACGATTGGTTACCTTTGATCCAAATTCGTGCTTTATTATACTCAACTCGAGCACGGTCTGAAAATTACCATATTGCGAATCATCTAATTTGCATATTCGTAACACTGTCAAAATAAATAAATGTTAATGTCAAAGTGTGTCTTTACCCAGTGCCTCAGATATTCAGCAATTTAATTAATTCAAGATTGTAATCTGGGCCTCATTTATAAGACCGCAGGTCTGCTAAACAAGAGATAGTATTATTAATATTATTATTACTAGGTTCTTTAGCAGATCTTTGCATTGTAGTCACTTTTCTTTATGTTTACCCTTTCTACTCTTTTCAGGTTCTGTCCGAAGTGCTCACCGGAGAAAAAAAAGAAATAACATCAGCTGCAATATTCTTATTTATTTTTTTCCATTTTTTGACTATCTGTAAATAAATTGTAAATATACAAAGATGAAATATTGAGGCTTATTAGCAAAAGATTATTATTAGTATAAGTTACTATAGCTTATTTGGTGTCAAGACAAGTCATGAATAGTCTATGCAAGCTGCACGTATATATACATGTATCAAGAAAGCTGGAGCCTAGAGAATGTTGAGATAGATGTTGGGAGCACACAGAAAAGGGTTTGAAGTGGTAGTAATGATGTCACAAAGGAAAGTAAGAATGATGTCACAAAGGAAAGTAAGGATGATGTCACAAAGGGTCATACATATAATTTGCTCTGTTCGTTCTTCTGTGCTAGAGTTTCAGAAACTGTCCAGAAACTGACTAAAACCTATTGCTTAGATGCACTCTCAAGGTATCCTAGATATATATTAGATAGCTCTCCAACATAGGGTTAATCAATTTATTCCTCCTTTGTTAGAGTTGATTTTCTGGAGCAAAAAATTGAATGAAACCTGTTGTTTTGAAGCACTCTCAAATTATCCTTAGTTTAGTTTAGTTTAGCGGTGGTGATTTTACCTGACTGCTAAGAAAGCATAAATACTTGTTAGTAAGCAACCAGAGGACCGACTGCTTTAGGTACTCTCTTAGGAACCTGGTGATGAGGATTAATGCCTTACCAAAGGGCACTAGCGCATCGACTTGGTTTCGAACCCGCCGAGATATCTATTAGTTCTATGATACCTCTAAGATAGGGTAGTGTTACAGAGATTGATTATTTGAATACAAGTCGAGGATTGAAAGCTATTGATTGATCATTTATGACTTAACAATGCAGAAGCGTTAATAAGGTGATTCTACAATATTTGCCCTGTACAATGTATGACTTTTCCCCATTTATTCTTCAAAAAATAGAAAATCTCGTGACATGACCGAGAAAGAACCATTACTCGCTGTGGTCATATCATGAGATTTTCTTTTTGGAATTAAATAATTGGATAGTAGTTGTACGTTATATCGGACACATTGCATGGAATTACCCTATGGTGGATGGCATCTTAGCCTGCTTACTCAAAGTTCTCACACAGGTAGTAGCCATGTTATTGCAGTAGGTCATGTGGAGAGATGTCAGAGTTGCATTACAGGAGCTTACCGGTACGTGCTCCTCAGAAAAAAACTGTAGTTAGACCATTTGATATTTGATTATACAACTTGATATTTATGTTAGGATCTTCTCATGAAAGAGATATACACAAAGAATGGCTTGTCAGGAATTTGCAAACAGGAAATAGCTTTAGTTAAGAGTGTCAGTATTTCATATTTAGTAATCCAGTTGGTATGTTTATATTACAATGTTCTTTGGGAAGGGGTACGTTCACTGAAGAATTGAAAAGTGACATTTTAAAAATGCAGCTTTGTGATTTTGTTAGTATTAAATGAGGATTAACGCTCGGTGAGTTCATGGTTATATATCAAGTGTCAATATGTTCTACAGTTCATTTGGTAATGAGTAATTAAGGTGTACTTCAGCAAAGTCAAGAATGTAATAAAAGGGGTTAAGGGAAATACAACCCTAACCTATAGCATATCACTCTAATTGGGGGCAGAAAAACAGAAGAAGACTGGTGAAAGTTTGAGCAAAAAGTTCTAATCACTACACATATATAACTTTCAAATTTGCTGATTAGGTGCTGAAATGTTAATTTATAAATGTATGACTTGGGAGGGTCTTTTCCTTTTAGAGGACCTATAATATTAAGCTATTCATAATATATTTTGAGTAGTGCCCCAAGTAACCAAATTGCCAATTTCAGATGTGCATATGTTTAGTGATTTTAATCATTCGTAACTGTTGTTATTGGTGTGATTTTCTCCAAACTTTTGGCCATACTGTTTCTTTTTTTCTTCTGCTTTCATAAAAATACAGTTATTATAAAAAAATTGTTGATTGTCTTTCAACAACGGTAATAGAGGATACATTGAAGTTGATAGATTATTTCTCCATCTGTTTAAAAGTACATTACTGGTATAAGTTATCCTGTGTGCTTGCCATTAGAAATATTACCTTTTCATCCTTTGTACTTCTTTTAAATTGTTCTACTCTCTTCATCTTGACAATTGCCTACCTGAGAATGTTTTAAGGAAGGTACATTCAAACCTGTCTATAGCGACCACCCAAGGGAAACACAAAAAGTGGTGTTTGTAGACAGGTGGTCTTTGTAGACAGGTTCCTTTAGTACATGTTTCAATGAAAAACCACTTTCACAGGAAACAAAAATGTGATCTTTGTAGACAGGTGGTCATGCCATGTAAGAGCTATGATAATGGCATGTATGCTCAGTTGAAGATTTTGATGCATGACTCTTGTGTTTAATGTTAAAATGACCAAATTAATTGTCTTTTTTATTGTGACCTTTTACTTTTACTGATGCATATCAAAAAGAAATACATTTTTGAAAAAAACCTGTGAATTAAGTGATATTTTGTCTGTATTTTAACCATTCCAATCAAATGTTAAATGTACCCCTTTGTATGAATTCCAGTATTGAACATATTTTCAAATCAATTGCTATGTACATTATGTTGCTATCCTATTAACGCAGTATTTTGGTTATAATAATGGAAACCTTGAGGAAAAGGGAGCATGGACTTTACACTAACTTAATTATAATAATAATGACTTATCACTTTTCGGTCCGTATATGCTTCGGAGAATAAGAAAAAGATATAGAATTAGGCAATAATAAGAAAAATGCCATCCAAATCAGATACCAATTAAATTTAAACGTTGGGGGAACTGCTCCTGAACAAAAATTCTTCAGTCTGTTTCGAATAGGTCAGCTGTGACTGCCTCATTAACAACATCGAGTACATTGTTGAATGATGCCTTTAATGCCTCAATCTGTTTACTTATTTTTATTCATTTATTAATCCATACTCAGAATTACAGTGCTGAAACAGCACAAAATACTTGTACCTAAGGAATTTCTTGTTGCGTTTTTGAGAGTTGACTTGTGATTGCATTGTTTTCAAGCATATATTCTGTTTAGAATTTTTTCTTTTTTGAGCCAGAAGGGCATGAATTTGTAAGTTCTATTAAACTTAAATGAGTAATTTTTTTCTGAATGAAATTATTTGTTATATATTGTCAAAGATAATTGGGTTTAAATCATGTCTTTATCATGCAACCACTGTGAATCAAATCATCTTGAAATTTGAATCTGTATTAGCCTTGTTTTACTTATAGTTTTTGACAGATTCATTCTTGTAACCCTGTAGACACATGCTCAAAATGCCATGGCTAGTTAAATAAAACAGTTTGTAGATATACCTGGGGCATAGTCAGATAAAGGTCATTTGTACAATTTTTTTAATGAAAGGTATATAATCATTATTCTTTTATGCAAAGACAATACATTCTATGGTACCTAGGTAAAAGTTTTCCTCTCAAGAGGGCAAACAAAAGGTATTCAAATAGCACCTCCATGTCTTTGGCAGTGAGTATTCTAAAATGCACAAAGTGGGACTTCTCCATGATTTAAAGATCCATGGATATTTTGGGTCATTTGTACATTTTATGCATGTGTCTCTCCCTAATTCGTGAATACCAGCCATTTCATTCACCTGCTATGAATGATGGCACCTCTATGGATGCAATCCACTGTTCGTACATCATTTGTTGCTATGTCAGGGAAGCTTTGGCAATCATTTTAGTTGTCAAGAGAAACTTTTAAAATAAGCATAAAACAGTAAACTAGGGTTATTTGGGCTGTCTTTAAGAATACAAGCCATAGAATAACCACATCTATCTGTCATGAGCCATAAATGTGCATTGAAGGGAGTGAAAGTAAGGGTGTGTATGGAGGATTTATCTTAATGTTGATGTTCTCATTAAAATGAGCTATAGTATATCTTGTGTTTGTCTGTTGTTTGTCTCTGATTATTTGTCAATAAATTAGATTATTTAGATAACAATTCTTTGTAGGCCTTGTTTACAAATGAGATGCTAAAATGCCTCTAAATAATTTGTCACAGCAAAGTGAAAGGACATAGTGTGTTTTATATTTTTGGACTTCACATAATACATGTTAAAGTAGTACCACTGTCAAGGTTGAATCTACTTTATTGGAAGAAGAAAGAAGCAGAAAAAGCTTGAGTACAATACTCAAATATTCAGTTCAGTTTGTTCCACTCAAAAGCAAGAATAAAATGACATTGTACATATTCAATTCAACTCAATTTTTTCAGCCAATCATTAAAAAAAATTACAATCACACTGGCACTGGTACAATTATAATATGATGACAGGCTATGGACCCCTGAGAAGCAAAGCTTGTAAATTGGGCCCATTAACATACAATTAAATAAAAATATAATTTAAAAAAATAATATTACAAACAAAACAAAAAAGACATATATGTATATTCATACTTATTACAAAACAATTACAAATATCTTGCAAACACACTCAGTCATACTCACACACAATGCAATGCACTTTAAAGCATATTATAAGAGATAGAGAAGACGAAGAAGGAGAGAGTAGAATATTAACAAGAAAAAGGAAGAAGAGAAAGCACATGCAACATGAGATTAAAACTTGCCCAGCTTTACAAATTAATAAATATGTGTGTTATATAGGCATATTGACAGGGCTATAAACATATTCAATACATATAAATATATTTATAATGGAAAGTTTGCAAGTGGGAAGGACCTTTAAAAAAGCTAGGCTTATAAGCAAGCGCCTTCCTGGTAGACAACAAAAATCATATGGGAAACCGAAGGAGACACATGCAAAGGGAAAGACAGCTATGAAGGAGAAAGAGAAGTGTAGGCAGGAAGTAGAGAAAGAGAAGGGTAGGCAGGAAGAGAAAGAGAAGGGTAGGTAGGAAAAGAAGAGAAAGAGAAGGGTAGGCATGCAGAAAAAGAAGAGAAAGAGAAACATTGAGTGAAGTGTTGGATAAACTTGTACAAACTGTTACGAATGTTCATCAGTTTGTAGATGAAACTGTGCCTTTTTATTTCTGTTATTAAAGATATTCTCCAATCTGACTGTACAAAAACACAAAAAGTTCAACGGGGCTTGTCCGGGAATCGAACCCGGGGCCTCTCGCACCCAAAGCGAGAATCATGCCACTAGACCAACAAGCCTCTCATGTAAGAACGGGATGATTTATAAATAATATTCAATACACTACGACAAACTGCTACAGTCTTAAATGATGGACTAGTCCACTTTTATATAGGGACTTAAAAATATTCTATCGAAAATTTAATGGCTACTCTACCATTTATTTGAAAAAAATCATGATCTTTATTTGTTTAATATTAATATAATGAAGATTGATTACATCAAACAATGCAATTCAGAATACAAAATCACACAAAAGTAATAAAATAAAAGTGCATCGTCCAGAATAAAAAATGGGCTAAGCCGGTGCAAGTTTTATGAATATTCATCATGGATATCGCCGGCGAAAACATGGCGAGCCATCGCAGAGTCCATCCTTTTCACAACAAATGTGGAACCTTAATTTCGCTAAGTGATGATGATAAATCGGCACGAAGAAATGACTCCAGACAAGAATTTAACAACGGACTAGTTTTCAGTAAACGACCTCTGAAAGATGGAGAAGTTTACGAAGTCATAATCGACGAGAAGGTATGTTCATTTTGGGTCGGCTCTTGTCTTGTCGACCTCGAACAGCCGGGCTCAGTGTTGTTCGAGACTGCCTATGTAAAATGTACAATTTTTTCGTAGACCCACCTATTCTATCATACGTACGTCTTCAGTTGAATCCATCTAGCCAAAGTATAAAGAAAGTAGATCTAGATCTAGGCCTAGATCTATATCTATTCCAGCAAGCTAAGAAAATCAGGGCCTATTTATTCTGTATCCTTTGACAGTGAAACAATTACTGTTGTGTGAAATAATGAGAGAAGGAGAGAGAGCTAGCGCTAGAGTAGGCAAATTCATGCAAAAAAATATATTCAAAAAAATGACTTGAAAACACATCAGACAATTAGTCTGAACCGAGTCAGGAGCAGATTTGAAGAAATTATATTTTTAAATGTTGTAAAACCAAAGATATAAGAAGAAAACTGACCAAGTATCTGTACTAAAAATCGTACATGTAAAATTGGTCGTACACATTCGACAGCTGAAAATGACGCGCACGTTTGCATTACGTGCGTTCTCGAATCCAAAATCATACTTCACACACACACTCTCGCCATACCGCGAATGGTCCGTCCCGGGGAGCTAGCCGGCTGAGAGTTTGCAGCGATACCAACGCAGCTTCGGAGCTCCGCAGCGCACCATTTTTGCGGGACTCGAGGTGGGAAGGCAGCGGCCTAGCTTTTTGCCCAAACAACGCTAGATCGGCTGCTGGCAAAATGAAATTAACTACGATCGAGAACATCGTCGGTTTCTTAACTTTTTAGTGAGATAATTCTGAATTCTAATTGAGACTATATAATAAATTAAATCGACAAAGAAACCTCGGTAGAACTCTTATAACTATACAAAAGCTTGTTTATTTCTTCATTTGACTTTTTGTTTTCGACCATTTTTTCGTGCGCGAGTCAATGGAAACTATGTATTACCAAACTTTCAACACGCAAGAAACGGGCAACACTCGCGGACCTCGTAACAAATTCGTTGCAAAAAAAAATTTCAAGGGTGATTTTGAAGCAGTGTAGAATATTGGCGCTGCAATGCGCAGAAATATACTTGAAAGAAACTTAATAAATCATACCTGAATTTTCAGAAAATCGTATTTGTATTAGTGTACCTAGATGTGACTTGTTTATAACTCAGATTTTATGAAGATTTGTGGGGAAAAAATGTCATTTTTTCCCGTTTGGTGGTCATTTCTAGGCTAATATTTCAAAAGTTGCATCAGTAATGGGCCCGATGTTTCTCTTATCGTACTCGCATGTTATTTCTACATAGATTAAACATAGGATGGTTAAGGGTAAGACCAGATAACATTATAAAAAAGATATATCCTTCCACTCTCCCATATCCAAGTTTTGGGTTGATTATTGCCGACCCACCGCAGCAAGGCCGTTCAGATTTTCGTACGAGCGCGAAGCGCCCTCTAGTGCCCCATGAATGTGCCTAGCTAGAGTAGAGAGAGCTCGAGCTCGTGAGAGAGAGCGGCGGGGGGGGGGGGGGGGGGGGTAACGTAATGACTAATAAAGGGTTCATGAATGAAGCCAATGAGAAGTGTCCAAATTTGATATGTGTCATTTTTACCATACATGCACTGTGAGTGCATTTTGGTGATAACAACCGTGCAAAAAAGTGCTAGAATCTACAAAAAGGCGTAGATTCTAGACAAGTCTAGACCCAATGCACGCTGCGTATAATTCAATGGATGTTTACAAGAAGTCTATTTACGAGGCCACTGCTGCCGGGATCTTCTGTGTGCACACGCTATTTGTTCGAAGGTTGCCTTGCTAGCACAAAAGACCTGAATGCTGGAAAAATCATAAAAGATGTGACTGGAGTATCATGATTTTTGTATTGGATCAAACGGAAAATTGCAAGCTTTCTCCTCGCACTAAGATCTTATAACTTTGAGAGAATGGCTTGATACTTGATGAGATAATCCCTGAAGCAGCTTTTCCAAGCTAAGCTGCAGCTAGCAGTCGTCTATCAGAAGGACCCATGTAGGTGCCAATTTAGGAAAATGAGGCTGAGAGTCTAAATTTTCTAAATGCAGGCCTAAGCCTCTATCAGTACCAAATTCCTTATTGAGTTAAGTTTTCGAATCATGACCACGTGGGTAAACGTCAAATTAAAACTTGACAGGTTTACTTCTCCAGTTCTTGTCCAGACCATTTTAGAAACTGTAGACACTGGGTGAATTCACTAGATCTTCATTTAAAATTTTCCAAGGCTTCGTCTTTCTAATGTAAAAAGAGTTCTTATGTTTCTCAGTAGCAAATATAGAGTTCAATAGAGAAACCAAAACATTGCCCACAGTCACTAATAATCAGGAGCGCCAGGAGTGTCACGTATGACAGACATGAGCGCTATACAAGAACCCACTATTATTATTATCATTATTGTCAAATTTGAAGGTGGAGACATGGAGTGGATCCATCGAGGTAGGGGTGATCTCCCTGGACCCAGACAACTTGGAGCTCCCTCCCAGTGCCACAGCTCTCTGCGAGGGCTCCTGGATCCTCTCTGGATGCACCGTCCTGCGCAACAGTGAGTCCATCCTGGACGAATACGCCTGCGACCTTGACTCGTGCGCTCTAGGAGACAGGGTCGGGGTGCAGAGGAAGCGGAATGGGGAGCTTCGGATCTACCTAAATGGCGTTGATCAGGGCGTCGCTGCGTCTAATCTACCCAAGAAGGTGCATGCTGTGGTGGACTTGTATGGCAAGTGCACAAAGGTCACCGTGGTACCTTCACCGAGAGGTAAGCATTAGATGGAAACAAATTTTCTAGCAAGGAGAGTTCTCACCAGTGTATAACACAGTTGGTGCCAATACCAGCTGTGCAGGACTTTAGAAAAACAAAATATGCCTGGGCAAATTCTCCCCCACAAGAGTAATAGATATGTCAGTGTATACATTCAAGCTGCAAAGTTTTTTTGGTCCTCCCAAACCATCCCTGGAATGCTGCAAGATCATATTTAACTCAGTTTTGACCAAGGGTAAACCTATTCCAACCATGAAGCCTGTTAAATGTCTAGCTTTTTTGTATGAAGTCGTCTGATTATCTTTTCTCTCAAGTCCAAAGATTGCGTGTTTGTAGTGCATTGTTCATAAGGAAGTTTCAAGTCACCAGTTTTGCCAATCAAAATGGTTGAGCAACAAACATGTATAAGCACAACATTTCTTTGTGGTTTCGTAGGAGAAACAATAGGAATATGCCCTACTATCTCAGCATCTAAAAATTCATAATTTTCAAAATAATGAAATCATAACAGGGCGCGACAAACCCGCTTGCCCGACGTCCCGGGGCAACCAAATTGAGCCGTCGGGCAAGTAAATCAAATTATCACTTGCCCGATTCGGGCAAGTGATACTTTTACAGTAATTTCCTAGTGTCCAAGAACTCTACCATTCACCCGTCAACTTCTTACCCGTCGTCAAAATCCAGAAGCAAAAAAGCGATCGTTCCGATTTCGAAAAAACTTCACAGACAGCTAGCCAGCTCAGCTAGCTCAGCGCGCATGCAACAGTGACACTTCAAGCCATGAATGCCGCTCCGCCTCCACGCACGGCCGGCCGTGAGCTAGCTAGAGACAGCTAGCGCGATCGTACCAGCTGCGAGCTTATTCGCGCTCTCTCTCTCTAGCTCTGCAGGCCGCACCGACAGGCCTTTGCTATTCTCTGATTGCCGATTGGTTGAATCACGCCAAATATGACGTCATTATTCTAGGGAAATGAACACGTGCGAATCGGAATGGAATAAACAACAGGGATTTTCTAGTAAGTACAAAAAGTCAAATGTTTGATATTTATTCATAATGACTGTTAATGATTGTGAACATATTATTTAAAACTCGCTGCTCATATAAATCAGATGAATGTTTTTGTCTCGTTTTCAATTTATTATTAAAAACTTAAACCTGCTTGAACCATTCTACCTTGCCGAGATTCATGTGAATCTGATTATTTATGGAGAATCAATAAAATGCGTTTTTTAAACCTTCAACCATCCTTTGTTGACCATTTTCTTTGACATAGACTATTAGGTTATTATTCAGTACAGTTACACTGTACATGTATGTGCATTAATGTGCTATCTAAAACACTAACTTATCATTACGAGATAATAAATGCTTTAACCTCGAGTCCTTTTTCGCTTTAAAGTTTTGGGCAAGTGGAAATATTGTTTGGGCAAGTAAATTGAAAACCCACTTGCCCGACAGGGCAAGTGGTGAAAAAAATTCTTGTAGCACCCTGCATAAATATGCATGTTTGCTTCAAATGAAACATCTATTTATAGTACACCCACCTGTTTCTGTCATCATTGACATGTGATAAAAAATTATCCCCGTTTTTGCCTTTCTTACAGAAATAAACAACAGTGATGTGGCCCTATCCAACCAAGAGCTAGAAGTAGACTCTTGTCACGATACAGACACAGATACAGACGATACGTGTGGAGAATACATTGGTGACTTGATTGGAGACGTTGATGAGGAGGAAAACGAGAATGAGGATGATGATGATGACATAGATGAAGACGATGATGAGGAGGAGGAGGAGGAGGAAGAAGAGGAGGAGGATGATGATGAGGAGGAGGAGGAAGAAGAGGAGGAGGAAGAAGAGGAGGAGGAAGAGGAGGAGAGTTCAGTTGGTGATGAAGATAATGACTCGTGTGATGATGAGGATGAGGACAATGAACATGAAAACGATCAGGAGAACAATAACATTGATGCGGATGTGAACAGTACTGATTCGGACGAGCCTGTCGCCGTGGCCGCAGCATCGCTCAATTCACCTTTGTGTTTTCACACGAAACACGGTACCATGATAAGATTAAAGAACTCTGACAAGACCGCAGAGAGGACAAACGCAATGGATGAATTCAACAATGGTGTGGTGATAACAAACAGGGCATTACGGTGCAATGAAATATTTGAGGTGAGTCTTACTCTCATTTTGGAATACAACAAATTTCTTATTTGCTTAAAAAATGCCATGAACATAAAACAATGTGCTTTTATAAGAGCATATGCATTTGTGACTTTCTATTTCACTTTCCTTCCATCCAATCTTAAAGCCCACTGTACTACTTATAGCTACTTGCGCCCTCTATATAGCAAACAATGCCTTATCATTGCCTGTTGGTCCCCCATGATCCCCTAGTTCTTATGTTAATTGAGAGCTGAATTGATGAGATAACCACCTGTCAGTGACCTTGTAGGGAGGTCTAATCCCTCCTGGCCAAACTAGTGCAGATAGGCATATGCCCTTGTGACTTTCAGCAGCAGAAATTCAATTAATTAAAATTTCCATTTTACTTTCCTTCCATCCAATCTTAAATTCTAATATACCGGTATGTAGATGCCTGAGACAAATGTTCTGGAGATGATGAGGTACTGGATCAGACAGTTCTAATTTAAATTAAATATTTAATTCAATTCTATTTCCATTTCATTTAAACTCTCCAACTTTCCTTTCATCCGTTCTTAGATTCGTATTGATGAGTTAATAGACAAATGGTCTGGATCCATAGAGATTGGAGTCACAACACACAATCCAGATACGCTCGAATTCCCAGCCACCATGACAAACCTTCACACAGGTAATGTAACAAATTGGCAATACTGTTGCTAGCGGCTCTCCATTCGTTTGTTACTGAGAGTTATTGATTGGTTGTGAATGAAGGTATATCTTAGAGGGGTAGGTGAAAACATGCGTCAGATTATGCATCCAAAGAACAGATAGAAAACAAAGTTTCCTTGGAGAAAAATGGAAGTTATGAAATATCTCTTACAAACCTATTGGGGAGCTGCTAAACCGCTTGCCATGAAAATAAAAAGTTGCAACTTTGAGATACTTTCAAAACTTCATGATATTCTTATCATTAAAGGGATTTTCCTCAAAATTGTTACTCTTTAAAAATTTTATTTGTTATTTCCTGTTTTTAGTAAAATTATTGAATGCTTTTCTGTAAATATCAAATATCTTATTCCTGGGGGGTGTTTCACAAAATCCTAAGTTGAGCTAAAAAAGCTCTAAGTTGGACTTAACATTTATTATTTTGTAAAAGTTATTTCAAAATGCATAAAATATTGATTCAAATCATTCATATTCTCTATTATCAAGGAGATTTCATGATCTTGAAGTGGAATTTATGAAAAGTCCAAAATACTTTTATTTTTGCTTTTTAGTTTAGTTTATTTTAAGGCTACAAATGGCTCTCCATAATGTTTAAGTCCAGCTTAGCGTTAAGTTCGACCTAGAATCTTTGTGAAACACCTTCCAGGCATGCTAAGATATTTTGCACCTAAATATCTGCCATACACCTTCGACAGAGAATGTATTATTCACTTTGTGATAATTGATGCTTTAGTTGTACATTGTTATTTTTATTTTTTTTTTGAAAATCTACACTTGATGCCTTTGAACATGTACAGATGGATTCCAATTATATGAAATTTGTACTTGTACATATATGTTTTACTTCTCCATCCATCTTTTCTTCATATTTTCATTTCTTTTTCTGCTGGATCAGGAACTGTAATGATGAGTGGTGGTGGCATCTTATCCAATGGAAAAGGAACCAAGCGAGAGTATGGTGAATGCACGTTAGATGAATTAGGGGTAAGCATATGAACCTGACCCAGTTACTATGTCCCATTTGCAGGCCAAAAAAAGTGAAAAGATTAAATTCCAACGGCATGTAAAAAAAACTTCAGAATTATTTATCAACAGTATTTTGTTTTCCTTATTATCAATTCTTGCAAGTATTATGCAAGTTAAGTATTGTCAACAAGATAATGGCATAATATTTTGATGTTTTGATGTGTTGACCATAGGTTGGAGACCACATAGCAGTTGTACGCAAGACATCGGGTGATCTCCACTTCTTCATCAATGGGCGTGACCAAGGCTTAGCTGCTCCTGATGTACCTAGTACAATCTATGGGGTCGTTGACCTCTACGGCATGGCAGTGCAGGTAGGCAGGCCTGTTCTCATTCCCACTCAATGCTGTTCACTTAGTGTCAATTCAATTTTTGTATTCATTTCAAGTAACAAATAAAGCAGGCCTTCTCAACTGGCGGCTGCGCGCGCCACTTGTGGCGCTTGCGGTCAGTCGGAGTGGCGCTTGCGGTCAGTCGAAGTGGCGCGCGACTGTTGCAACAACAAAACAAAAAACAGAAAGAAAGAAAATATATATTTTAGAATTAAATACTCAGCTAAATCAAGAACTTGCAGTTGAATTTGGTCCCAAAATGCCTGCTTAACAAACAGGAAGAAAGGGGAATTTATCGTTTTTTACCATTTTATACGAATCTAAACCTAAGGTCTGAACAACTTACGATGGGATACCAATTTTAACATTGCCAATCTCTGGAAACATCTTGTTTTTGTTTGTTTGATTTTCACTTTATTTTGACATTCCCGTGTTTATTGCACACAAAAAACTACACATACATAAACCTCCAGTGTAATTGTACTAATTTTTTCACATCAATATGAAATTATAATTGATTATATTGTGGAATGAAATGGTGCTAAAAATGGCCCATTTGGGCCTTTAGAAAGCCCTAAATCCACCAGCTTCAGGGGCTCCGCCCCCTGCTACCCCCCGTTAGGGCTTAATCGCCCCTGGACCCCTCCCATTTCGGCTCCCTCGCAGCACAGTCAACCATACAGGGTGGCACTTCAACTACAAATTCTTTTCGTTTTGGCACTTCTAATAAACTAGTTGAGAAGGCCTGAAATAAAGCATATATTTACAAATAGTTACTACATACATACATACATACATCATAATTAAACACAGGAAATTCCTTTAGAAAGAATAGAAATTAAAAAATATAGGAGATCTTAAAGAAAAGCCCTAGGGCCTTGTCTGAGGCAATTCCTCCACTAATATACTTTTTAAAAGAATAGATTAAATATAAAGGCAAAGGAGAACTTCATCAGAAAAAACATGCGCACAGGAAATAATTTTTTTTTTTTTAATACTAAAAAAAGATTATGTTTCTCTTGTAAAGGTCTCCATTGTTGAGCATCATCAGAGTACAATGTTAGCTGCCCTTGACAGACGTCTCATGCATCTTAATTATCTCAAATCACTCGCTGAGCAAGAACTGCCATTTGTCTTTGGAGGTGAGTTCTTTACACATTTCTTTCATCAGTTCAAATTGTAGTTTCATTGAGGAAAATGTCTGATTAATTCACATTGATTTTGTTGTGGGAATTTTCATTCTCACACAATAATCCCTAGTATGCTTCAAGCATTCACTTGATATTGTAAATAATTGTACTGAGAGAATCCATATCAAATACCAGGTTGGTTTACTGGAAATTTGGTGAAAAGCAGACCGTACAAAAATTAACGGATTGTGAAGTTCAGAATATCAAATTGAAGATAAAAGAGGATATGTTTCTCTCTTAAGATGCAACTGCTACAGTTGTGAATTTGATTCATATCATCAAGTAATAAATCTTGTTAACGTATGCTCCTCTAGATGGAGATAGGATGATGGCAGAACCTCTTCTTTTCCATCCTATCTGTGGGGCACATGCTGAGATCATTGATGGATACAAGTCTGCCCACAGACCACGGTAAGACCTTGTACTACAATCCCATTACCTTTTCAACGATAGTTGCATCAATTGCAAGGAAATGCTTTTTTGTGGGGGTGTTTTAGTCTCGTAGATACATCATTGTAATATTGATCAAAAGATTCACTGTTCAATTCCCAGCTGTGGCCCCAATGGCTTTTGGCAAGACCTTGATCTACATTTGCCACTCTCCACCCAGGTGTAGTAAATGGGTTATAGTCTACCAGGTAGGATGTATTTCCAGGGGGGTGTTTCATAAAGCCGTTCGTAAAGTTACGCATGACTTTACGAATGACTTTAATATGAAAAGCCAAATGGGATGCTCAATCAATTTTAACTGCATCAATTAAAGTTGAACTGTGCAGGTGGAGATTAACATTCTTATCATAACAAACATTTGCAAAGTATTATTTTTGCCATAATTTAATTGAGGTTATTGGAAATATACATTTTGTTAAAACATCAGGAAAAATTTAGGGCATCCTATCTGGCACTCCATATTCAAGTCGTTCGTAAAGTCATGCGTAACTTTACGAACAGCTTTATGAAACACCCCCCTGCAATGTTCATTATTTTATTATCATTTTTTCTTGAAATTATATCATAATGTCTCATTATCTCTTCCAACCAGGGCTATGGATGACTTCAACAATGCTGTTGTGTTGACTAATAGA
>JAVYIG010018159.1:0-22154 GCA_035222895.1 Strongylocentrotus droebachiensis
CCTTTGAATTTTGTCTGTAGGATATTGGAATCATCGTAATGTGAAATTAGATTGCACGTTGTAAGCCCACAAGTCAAAACAACCTTTGTTTCGCCTGAGTGAGAATTTTGGAATATGTTAAACCGAAAATTGGTTACCTTTCGCTTTTTTTTCTTTCCTCCACGGCCCCTATGTTTTCTTTCCTCACTTTTTTTCTTTGCCTGTTGAAATGTTTTGGCTGATTTGACGGCAACTCTGGTCCCCACACCCATTCAGAATGGTCTAGGGAACTGGCACACACCACCCACGTACGTCTATAGCATATAATATATCAACTTTTGTACTTTTATGCTCAGTATTAAACATTCATTCAAAAGGTGTACTTTTTGGCCCCTGCTAATTGTTAGAGTAAGCTGAAAGGAAGTCGTACAAGGTAATACAAACGGTGCAATCAATCACAGGTGACCAAACACAGGAAGAGAAGCAACATCGTTCGATTACAGGCTCACTATTCAAAATCCTTTAAAAAAGGATATAATAGCTTTATCCAGAAGGAATAAACGTGGGTATGTTAATATGATAGATGCACCGGCTGCAGTTATATATAGACCTATCTTTCGAGAGAATTTTGACCGGAGGCAGGGGCGGATCTAGCTTTTTGCCAAGGAGGGGGTTTGACCCAGTGACGGACCCAGGATTTTCCAAAAATCGTGCCGTTTTTACTGTTTTACTTTTCATTTTCTTTTTCTTTTCCCCCTTCTTTCCCCTTTTTTTTTCACTTGGCCGCCCAAGGGGGGGGGGGGTAAACCGCCGACCCCCCCCCCCCCTAGATCCGCCCCTGGGAGGGGAACGCCTCCTGCAAAGCCTCAGGTGTGTGAGCCCTCTTTTTTATCCGCTTCTACGGTTTCCCTCCTTTTTGACTTACTGAGGCTTTAGGTATTATGTGAGCCTGATCACTTTGTATTCAATTGTTAAAAACAAAATCCAGAGATTTACAAAGGTACAGGAGTCCTTTCCCAGACAACTCAGGCAAAGGTAATTTGTTTTCTAACCCTGTTATAGAAAGCGAGGGATTCTAAGGTCACACATATATCAAAAATTCACAAAGCAGGCCCGATGTGTCAAAATATTTGGGTATTTACGGAAAAGGCGTCTAACCGTTAAACCAAAAGGCTGTATTTAGGTAAAATTTCATGCAGTGGTTGGTTTGATTATTTTCGAGTAACCGCGTAGCATAATTTTAAAGGAAAAAACTCTTCGAGTTCCAAGGTGCATTACCAGAAAGTTTATTGTCATGTTCTCATTGTTAGGATTAATGTAAATTTGATTTGGATGATATTGACATATGATGACCTTTGTATCATATCCCAAAAACATCTCGGTTCTATAAACACAATCTTGACAAGCTTAAAGTTTTCACTTTACAGTGTCTGTCATTGTGAAATTTCATGGACATGCATATCAATTGCGGATTGACATGAGTGTAATATCTCCAAGAAAAACTCCAAGCCCAAAATAAATAACATAAAAACAATACATGAATATTGAACGAACCCCTTTTTTTCAGCGTCGAATGACAGTGCATAGTCATTCTGCATCAAAATTTATTTTTGGTGGAAATTTTCTCTATTCCGTCATTGTCGTATCTCACGTTGACTTTGATAAACTACCTAATTTTCCATTGTAACCCAACTAAGTAGCTAACTCACATAAAGAACGATTACACACACAAAAAATCCCTTTTCTGGGTAAAATAGTGAAGCATTACCATGCTTTATCAAAATGAACCGATCAATCTTCATGGCTGTGTTCTCCCTCATTATTGATACAGAAGGGCCATAGCTCTGTGTTAAAGTATATGAGTCAATGGTCTTTTGGCGACAAACAGACGATTTATGGCCTGTAATTATATTCTACCTCTTAAAAAAGCGTATTTTTACTTTCCAGTTTTCTGTCTAAGGTATAGTTCCAAATAATTACTGCAAACCGTTATTGCCTAAGTTTATATTCGAATTAGCTGAAATAAACAGAATTATTGATAACTTATCCATACAGATATAACATGATAGTAGTGTGGTATACAGGAATGGCAAATACCTGTAGTGAATAGAAGTGGAAATAAAAATATTGTTATCACACAGCAAGAGACCCTTGCATGATCTCAGGCAAAATAACAAAATCTTTAGTGATCTAAAGTGCAACTCACCTTCATAAATCCAGTTCCATAATATACCCCCGCCCCCCCCCCCCACCCTCACCCAAATCCTTCTCTCTCTCTCTCTCTCTCTCTCTCTCTCTCTCTCTCTCTCTCGGTGTATCTCTCACTATCTGCCCCCGCTTTTCCTCTTTTTTTTTCATTCTCCTTATTTCTTTCTTTGCCCTCCCCTCTCTCTCTCTCTCTCTCTCTGTTTTCTCTCCCCTCTCTCTCTCTCTCTCTGTTTTCTCTCCCCCTCTCTCTCGCTGTATCTCTCACTATCTGCCCCCGCTTTTTCCTCTTTTTTTTCTCTCTCCTTATTTCTTTCTTTGCCCCCCCCCCCTCTCTCTCTCTCTGTTTTCTCTCCCCTCTCTCTCTCTTTCTCTTACCACCCCCCCCCCAAATCTCTGTTCTCTCTCTCTCTCTCTCTCTCTCTCTCTCTCTCTCTCTCTCTCTCACTCTCTCTCTCTCTTCCTTACCTCTCCATCTTTACCAATCAAAAATCACAATGACGTCTGCTCGCGAAGTATGAATGGAATATTAATTTCTCTACCTCGGGGCACGTTGGCGGTAAAAGGCAGCGATAATCGGTGCTCGTAAACTCGATCAAGCTACCACTAAATCGGGACGAGGCACAAAATCTACAAAGGATTTCTTTATTATCTTCAGCAGTCATCATAAATCGAACACGAGTCAATTATCCTCTAGCAGACAATCAAAATCACTTCCAAAAGTCATTACACTTTTGCCCTTCACAATAATGTGGTGATTTGGGAGTTCAAACTTCATTTTGACTTTGCACTGTGCGTTTATACTAATGGAGGGTTGTTTACAGGCAGTTAGACAGGTGTGTATTAGAAGGTGTAGTTACGCATAAAATCTGTTTCGGAAACGAAGAGCGGCCCACGTATAAATTTTGAATCGTCAACAGATGTATTTTGTGCTCCTTCAGAAAATACCTCTTTTTTACGCGCCTAAATTTGGAAGACAATATTGTGACATATAAGAAAGAAATCATGCAACTTTCGTGAAAACGGTAAGTTTATCTGTGATCAATTTCTGCTTTTTTTAAATGTGAGAAACTAATCAATAATTCAAAAAGTTTGTCAAATTTGAAGAATGTTCAACATAGAGACGGTCACCCATTGATTTGTTCCATGCAAACAGATTTTCTGATAAGGTATGTGCTTATAATAGATTCATGATTAGATGTGTATTGTCAGATGATTATTGTTGTTGTTGTTGTTGTTAAGTACCGATTCGATGAAATGCAACTGTTGTATCCTTTTGGAAGGAGAGTGCATGACAACAAAATCAACCCTTCCCTTTCTCTCCCCATAGGCATAGGCGTTATGTGTAGACAGAAGCTTAGAAACAAACCTTATAGACCTACTTGGAATTACAATTACAATTATAGATTTAGTGCATGAAATGATACAAGCATAATACCCTTGAATTCAATTTGTTTGAAAGATTATAATCGTAATTAAAAATTGACCTTTATTTCCCTCTCGGCAGTGGCGTAACGTGAGTTCGCCTACTGAGATTGAGATGGGGGGGGGGGGGGGGGGGGGGCCGGGGGCGGGGGGGGGGGGTACTGGAGCGTTTAGGAAGCACAGGTTTTCTTTGGAAATGAAATGCAAATTTAGAATGCTACTGATTAGGGTAGGATGGAGGAGGTGCTCCAGTAATATTCTTCTCCCTTCTCCATTTCCCTTCTCTCTCTTATCATATTTCTTTCTTTTTAATTCCCTTTTTCAACACTCGATGGGAGGGGATATAATGTGCCCCTGTGTCATCCAAAAGCTACACCAATGCTTATCATGAACCTTTGTAATAAGAACAAACATGTCTTATTGTTGCTTAAATTACATAGCCTCAGGCTAAAATAAAGAAAATTGAGAGATAGAAAGATCCCCGACCGTAAACAGATCTGTGTTGCTTGTACAAAGCTGTCAATGACATTGTCAAGACCAAATGTCTAGACAAATCTCTTTCATCATATTATGACAGAATGTTTATAATCCATTTCATGTCAGCCGTATGATCTGTAAAGCCGGTGGCGTAGCCATTAGAGGCAGAGGGGTGCACAATGCGCAATACAATCATTATTTGGGGATGGCGGCCTAGGGAGTTCTTGTATTCATTTTCTACATACAATTGCCTACATGTGACTCGTTTACATTTTGATTAGGCCTATGATCTTTCGGGGAGGGGGAGGGGAGACCCTTGTAGAATTTGGGGAGGGCGTCAGCTCCTCCAATCGAATGACGAATGTAAGATAAACCAAAAAAAGTAGGGGGAAATGATTGCACCCCTACTTAAGCCTCATTTCAGTTCTTTCTAATTTCATTCGCATAGTAAGAACGGTGCCCCCCCCCCTCCTCCGGGCCCATAACAGTGCCCCGGATGACTGGATCTGCGCTACCCCCAAACTTCGAGTCTGTGATAGTAAGAAAGCTTGAATAAATATTGCCTTTCTTGTGATAAACATTTCAAGGTCACCATTTTTGTCCAGGTTTAATGAAGTAATCATAAAAGTGCATGAAGGATTTATCAGACACAATAAGATTCGATTAGGCTCAGATCAGGAATTTAGCTTCTTTTTTCTAATGGCTTTAAATTACTTGAAATTTAATGCAAGTTGGATGTGGATATATTGAAATCTACGGTCGAAATCTCAAAATGTGGATGACAAATCGATATTGCATCGTATTCCGAAACGTCGAGTTGAAGTTGTATGAACATATTGGATCTACAGTATATTACATCAATCTGACCATGGACCTATACATGTACTAAGAAGTAGTTCCATAATCTGACCATATTTTGAATTGTTCAGACAGGCAAATTTTACCCTTTAAACTTTCTTGGTGAATTTTAAAAACCATTTAGTTGTATACAACTTGCATATGGATATTGAAAACGAAATGAATATAGAAAACATAGAAATGATGAACTATTGGATAGTGGTAAATGAACAAATTTGAATTTGAAATCTTAATCTTTGGCAGACATGTGCTAGGACTTACAGGCGTCAGCCCTATTAAACGTAGCACGCGAAGAGAGACGAAGAGGAGGTAGGGTTATCCCCATATGAATGAAAGAATAACTCTGTATCTTACGGAACCAAAGCCTCCAGTTCCTCCAATTGATTGAGGAATTCATCAACTAAAACAGAAGATGTAGAAGAAGCTAGAAGAACAATGAATTAGGACAACTTTAAATATTGGGGAGGGGGCGGTGGGAGATACAAAAGCAAAGTGGCGTCGATCAGGGGAAGGGGGCAAGGAACGGTGTCCTCCAATAGCACTAAATTTGATATTGGCAATAGCAATTGAATATGAATATCCTTGTTCCCCCTAAGAAAGTTTGAGACTGTTTTCCTTTTCTATACTTTACACTTATATCGCTGTATAGAGCAGGTAGGAGCATCCCGTGAACATGTTTTGAAAGCACAACATTACATCGTGTATACAGTGTATTTGACGAGTGCGGTTGCCAACTCAGTTGGGGGCTCGCAATTATTGAATTATTCAGTTGTTACAAGGATCAAGTCAACATGACTAACATATGTTATGCTGATAAAAAGATTGTGAATTGAAAGATCTTCTAAAATAGGAAATGCCAGGAAAAGTACATTACACCTGTTTTTATATGAATGTTTTAGAGTATATCCGATGGGGATCTGAGGTTGAAAACTAAAACTCTTACGATCTTGCAACAAGACAGTATACACTTTCGTGAATTATCTTTGGTGAATTAATCGACTTTAATAATTCTTGGGAAATAATACGATATTGACTCCTATACATTTGAGTTCATGTATCGACCTGCATGTATCTGTGGTGATTTAAAAATGACATTGAACCCCTCTGTAAATGATGTCATCAGTGAATGTTTTCCTTCAACGAAAAAAGTTTTAAAACTATTTCTTTTTCCAGTCTCATGATGATTTTCATGCAATCAGAGGACAGAATAGAATAACGAATAGGCATGTTTCAAATTGGACAAAATGGTGAGCAATATTAGGAAAAAAAACATGAAATGGCAAAAAAAAATGCTTTGTTATGGTCCTCTATCTAATACGGCAGCTTGACATTGTGAGAAACTTGATATTTTTTTTTCTTCTTCAAAGTTAAAAATAATAAAGAGGGTGTATTTTGAGAAGCCCCAGGTACTTGTTTGGAAGAGAGACTGGTTTCACAGTTGGGCTTCCCAATTATAGATGGCATGAATTCATCCAAACATAATTCAATAAATCAAATCATTTTGTGATAACATGCCCGGGTGAAAAGGAAGGCCATGAATGGAGAATGTTTTTATAATGGGCATACCCACCGCGTCTCGTGCTTCTTTTTGGGCCAGGAGCGGTGCTAGGAGAATATATATGTGGGGGCTTTGGGTTCTTGAATTCATTATTTTTTACATGCCTCTTGAAATTACTTTTGGGTAAGGCTGGAAGAAATGGGGGCGGGGGTACCCCCAAACCCCTCGAATCACCACTGATCTGATCTGGCTCATCTGGGGTAGATTTAGAGGAGAATTGAAAGGAGGGCCGGAGGAAGTAACAATGACAAATCATGTCTCTGTAGATGTATATTGAGGTACAGGGGCTACAGATGACTGGGGTACAAATATATTACATGGGGGTGAGGTGTGGAATTACCATAATTTTCCTGAGGGTTGGGGGAAGATGAGGACAAGGAAAGAGCTGTTCGATGGGAGGATTGTGATATCAATCACTCAGGGGATACAGATCATTGGGGTAACATGTCCCCTTTGCCACCCCGGCCCAGTGCCGCTAGCGAGGTGTAAGGAGTATGGAAAGAAAAATAAATAATCACTCGTTGGCAATCAAACGTCATTTATCATTTCGGAAATGCTTTTAGCCCTTCCAATCATAGTTGCAATAAATAACATTCACCCAAACATGACTTGAAAAAAATATGTATAAAAACATGTCTGTGGAATGTAAATCTAAACAATGACCCGTATTTATGACCCGGTTTTAGTAAAGAAAGTTAGTCTGGAGTCTATTTCATTCCTTTTGTTAACGTAATCCAGGGTCGGGTTTAATACAGACCAATATTGGTAAGGTTCGATATTTTTTAAAGATGAGTTGTGTAGGTTGCATGGTGGAACAGCTAAAAATGCACAAAGGTTTACGGAAACCATGGAGGCCTATAGAATATAGTTCTTTGAAGGAAATGTCCCATTTGCAGGCTAAGCAAATGAAAAGGTTAAATTTCAACGACATTTGAAAGATAATACTAATTTAGAACCTACCTAAAAACGAAAGGGCTTGAAGTTGAAAATGGCTTTTGTGGGAAAATAACGACCGTTAGTTGTCGACTCGAATTTAGGGATTGCAATCCTTTTATTAAATGGTCTGATGTTCAGACCCTTGTACCGAATGGTCGTACGTTTTGTGCTTTACAAGAAGTGGGTTATTGATGTAGACAAATGCTCGTGTACCCTTTCAAGCTCATTTTTATGTATGTTATTACCAAAGAAGAAAAGAAGTCAGTCAGTCACTCCATAGACAGTGAAGTCTAGCAAGTAAACGGGTTTCCTTGCATAATTTGATATTAGGACACTGCTAACATTTAAATTTCACAGATAGGACATACATGACATTTTCATAATTCCTGCAAAGTTCTACAGAATTTGATGTTGACTGCAAATGGGACTGCTCTGATTACTGCGGCAAGAACAAGACGATCAGAACAAGCTGGTCGAAACATTGAGATTTTCCACTAAAAGTTATTTTCAGAACCCTTGCCGAAAGAATCACAACAGTCCTTTTGAGGACTACAAAAAAAATCGATGCTACTATAAACTTCTATACATTTCTAGATCCTGTCTATTTTGAAGTTAAAAGAAAACTGACAAATATCTACCGCATTACATTCTTATACAGTTATGTTATAGGCTAATCTGAAGCTAAAGGCGACGGGGTGGGGGGGGGGGGGGGTGTAATGGGCGGTATAACGGGGGTATAACGGGGGTGGGGGCGTTGACATAGGGGAATTATCAAATATGAAGATCAGTAACCTGCGAGGAAAACCAAGCAAATTGTGTGTGTGTTTATTCTCAAGAGTCTGATAATCGTAAACTCCCAAACTCGTAAATGTGCCATAAAACATATAGAAATCCACTAAAAATGAGATAAATCACAATGTTCATTTGTGAAATTACATCGAGGTGCTTGTAACGTAAGGGCATATATAGGCCATGGCCAAAACTCCAACAATCCCAAGATAATTTGAAGGTATGAGGGGTTAAAACAGGGAGATGGGAGTTAAATGAAGGAGGGAGGGGAACCAAGGGGTTGTTGAGAGGGAGGGAGGGGGGGGGGGACATTTGATATGTAAACCCAAAGGCAAGCTGTGCAACTGGGTGGGAACTATTCTCATGACCATGATGATTTATTTCGAGAAAATATAACTTACATTTGCCAAGACTGTATTTTTTGTGGGTTTTTTCTTCTGTAAAATCAAAATACTGTAGTATGCTTGTTTTGAGATTAAAAATCGAATCCAAGTAATGATGATGTTGCCAGGTAAGACATCAATAAACAAATATTCCACCACCCCCATCCCTCTTTCTCCCTCTCTCCCTCTCTCTTTCTCTCTCTCTCTATATCTCCCCCTCTCTCTCTCTCTCTCTCCCTCTTTCTCATTATGTGTTTTTCTCTCTCCTTCAATTATATTTATGGAGGAGCCAACATGGGTCTCAATACGGAATGAAAAAACATTTTTTTTCCTTTAAAGTCTTCTGAGAATACATTTAATTGGACAGGAAAAGCAAGCGCAATAGCATCTATAATCTATTGGTAGATCTGGGACTTTCTGACCGTGTAGTTAGGGTGGGGGGGGGGGGGGCAGCCCGAAGAATATGTCAAAGATAAATAGATAGAAAGAAAGAACAGAAAGGAAGAAAGAAAAGGAAGAAAAAAGAAAGAAAGGTGAGAAAGAAAAGAAAGAAAATGGAAAGAAAGGAAGAAGAAAACATTTATATAGAAAGAAAGAAAGAAAAAGAAAAAAGGATAAAGGAATTAAGCAAACACAAAGGAATGTATTACTTGTTTCAGGTTTAATTTTCATTCCATTTTTTAGGCGTTAACAAGAACAAAAACAAACATTTTTAAGGTGCTTTTTTTTGGGGGGGGGGGGGTCGGTTTACATCAATGACAGGGGAATGAATTATTTTTGCTAGGCCTATCTTTAAGGGGGCACACTATTCAAGTGTGAACTTAGCTGAGCCAGATTTTAGTTTTGCCGAATGGGGGGGGGGGGGGGGCACGTGCCATCTCCATTCTCCCGTGCCCCCCCCTTTCCCATGGATCTTCCAATTAGTGTTTACTAAGTCTGCTACCATGGCAACATATCTTTGACCACTTCTCTAAACCCCTCGTGCACGTAGCTCTATCCAGGGGCGTCGTTTTGAAGGGGGCTAGGGGCTCTCTTTCAAAATCATTCGTCATCAACATTAATGTGGGATATTTTTTTTAAAGAATTCACGACCCTTTTTTTATCTGTCAGAACCTATTTTCTTATAGCTTGTTCGGAAATTTCCGGCTACCGTATCTGTATGTCAGGTCTTTCCTCCCCTATCAAATTAGAATGGTCTAGTGATCCCCTTCATCGACCATTCGTTCTTATCATCATTATGAAGGGAAACACTCGTAAACTTGAGGATCCTCATGGTAGTGGCATATCAGTGGGCGTCTTCAAATTGAATTAAGATGCTCTAGGAAGCTAATAGAATGAGAACAAAAATATAGAAACATCAACAACTCACACTCTCTGAGTGCTCTGGTCCATGATTACACCTCCTCGTATGTTCGTTAGACCATGGTTAACCCTAGCCATTATAGATCTCGAAGCGCTTTTATTTTAGAAGTTGCAGCGCACGGTCATTATCATTGGATAAAGATCATTATAGGTGCAACTCTCGCGGGCTTGTGGACGCTATACACCACGGAACATAATTTAAAGTGGTATACGTGATTTCTGATTTTTTACTGACTGAGTTGTACAGGAAAGTTACTCTTGGACCGTCATATTTTGTTTATTAGAGGTAGGCCTAGCTATCACGACTTTTAGGTGAGTGTTTCAGAATACTAAAGCAGAAAGTTTCGCAAGCATGACATTTTATGAATTTCGCGACTGATAGACATTGGTATAGAGGTTTGCAAAAGTTTCAAGCATTAAATTAATGTTTATATTTAAAAACTGAATTTCGCAACTTTACGAAGTTTCTTGAATTAAGTTTCCCTTTTCCTAAAATGGTGTATTACAATTGCGCTGTATTTGCCATATTAATCCATCATACTTGTTTACATGGGGAATAGTGATCGAAAATCAAGGTCAAAGTATACTCTATTTGACATTCAAAAACCTATTGCTTAATTAATCAAGGGTGCATGCATACAGGAAGGCCTATACATTTACACATTCTGAATTATTATAACGTCGCGCCGTTTTCCATCGTAATATAACATGACCATGATGACAGCTAGAAAGAACAATGTCGCTTTAAACTGTTCAACCTTTAGACGTGCAAAGTGCCTCCGTAGACTAAAATAAACATTGTAACTACTTGTAATGTAAATGCATTTTTCTATTAGCGACGGTTTGATGGTTCTATTTCTCATGTGGTAGAGTGAGTCTTCAAACAAACTATGAATGGAGCTCATGACTTTGGGCTTTGGGGATCAGGTTTGCGGCTCCGGGCTCCCGAGGCACTAGGCAGGGTCGATGAAATCATAATTGAATCAAGAATTCAATTTCACTTGGCTTTCCAGATCCGTCATAATCGTAAAAATTACGCAGATGACGAGAAGCTTTTCCTTCGCATACTTTTTCGATCTAGCTGACTTTTCGAACTTTACTGCCAAGGATATGTCTTAATTCTTGAGCCTCTTGAATTATACGAGTCCTGTTTATCATTATTCTATTTATTTATTTATTAATTTATCTATACATGTATTAATGTATTCCTCTCTCTCCTAAACAAGTTATTCTAAAAAGAACATTTATTTATTTTGCATACTTTTTTATACCGAAGAATTTGTATAGGCTACATTACATGTATATCAAGTACACGTATATAATGATTTTCTCCTGCATGTATTTCGTTCTGTTACCGTTATATGGGTTTATATATTCATGATGTTAATTTTTGTTTTTTTGTTACCAAACAGGGCCGAATGAAAGATCACCAGTATTGAGGAAAATGGGCTACCCTGTATAAATCTTTTTTTCTCCAATCAATCTCTGAATAACATATTTGAATACATGTACAAATGAATAGCATAGAATATTTCAGAATAAGATATACATAATGAATATCAACCATAAATAACAGAAATAACTATATACAATGAAGCAATCTTGCTGTTTAATGTACCTGATTTCTCAAACTTATTTCGTTTCTTGCGTTTCGCTCCCATGCAGGGACGTTGTTTATAATTACAGTCGAGTAACTTCAGAAGTGCCTCTCCTAACGTTACTCTAAGCAGGGAGGTTCGAATGTTTTGAAGTGCTTTACAAAGATTTACTTTAATCTAGATTAGCGTACCTAATTCTTAAGCAATAAGTGAATAGGGTTTAAAGATAAGGTTGCCTTCTGGGGAAGGCTACAAATAATTTGTGAGCGTTTTCATTTTTTGTTTGTGTGTGGAAAATTTTCTTAGAAACACTAGGGACTTTTAGATTCTGCACGACGAGAACGTGGACTGCCCTTTTAAGGCAATGTGACGTCACCGCCAGTGCCTTAAAAGGACGTCACATTGCCTTAAAAGGGCAGTCCACGTTCTCGTCGAGCAGAATCTAAAAGTATGTCTCCTCCTGATGACGATGGCGTTCCAAATGCCCTCATATTCGAAATATGACAAGTAACAGCTAAATGTTTTGGACCATGTTTTTTAATGCCCCATGTTTGTGTAGTCCCAGATACACATTTCTTTGTACAGGGCAATGATGCATGTGACTTTTAGCAAAACTTGGCCAATTTCTTATAATTTTGATGATTTCAAAACATCACAGTATACACCAATACTTCTTATGCCCTACATTATCAACGATTTTCAATCGCTTCACATTTCACAATGCAATCGCATGACCAGAAAAAAAAATCAACTTTATCTTTAAAGGTACAGACCAGTTCTGCTCATGCGATTGCACTGTGAAAGAAACGTTGTGGAATCGATCAGAAAAGGTTGATCATCTAGCATATAAGTATTGGTGTGTACTGCAAGGTTCTGGAATCATCAAAATGATTTTTAAAAAATTGGCCCAGTCTTGGTAAAGTTACAAGCACTGTACACAGAGAGATGTATATGGGAATACCCTATATCTATCCAGTCCGGATAGATATAATAATTTTCCAAATATATCAATTAGTAGGCGGTTTCCTAGCAAAATTTGTATCATCACATATTTAGTCAAAACATATTCTTTCACATAATTGGTAATAAGAGCTTCCATTTCATTTTTTGAGAGGGGAGCGTTTCCAAAATTGGTCTTTACCTTTAAAGTGCTATGCAATAAGTAAATAATGATAATAATAATAGGCCTAAAATATCCTACAAACCTCTTACATACTGCATTACCTTTTTCTTGAGTCTATGTTTGAACTGATAGTCTCATACCTTTCCTAACTAAAAGCCAAATAGTAGTCAGTGTCCATGTATATATTGCATCATAATTCGCGGACACTATATTCGTTGAATTACCAATTAATGTGTATCAGAAAATTCTCCAACTTACCTATACTTCGAGGGTGAGGGACATTCGGTATATATTACGATGAGAATTCCATTAGGTGGTAGGCTAGGGCACAGTGCATTACACAAGACATGTCTGTCACAAAAGTTAATTCCACTTTTGGTAACTGACGACACTAATGTTTTGGGGTAAACACCCGAATGGTTCCAAATCCTCCATGAAAACCCGCTATGCGTCTTTAAGTCCACAACTTTAACTATGCGAACCTGCCTCTTTAGAAACAGTTGATCCTGTATGGAAGGAGGCAGATTATCTTGAAGAAGAAGAGGAAGAGTCCTCTCCATTCTTCACTCTCACCGAGGGATCTATCTCATTAGTATTGTTCTTTAGAAAGAGACTCTTCGGGTTAAATCTCCGTTATAGGGACATTCTTCTTTATCAATGGTGTTTACATTCAGACTCCTTCTTTTTAAACGAAATATAATTTGTTGAAGTGTTTGAGAATTCCTCACTTTTTAAAGTTCACTCGCTACGTACCTACCACGTTAACAACAGCTCAGCTGGGCATATACTGTCCCATTAGTATCATGTGTACTTTAGAAAAAGGCCTCTTCATTTCAACTCTCAGCTGGGGACCTACATGATATACATATTTAGCATCGACATTTGCAATACTCGATCAGGTTTTTGAGGTGCTCTCTTTAAACTTTACTCCAAGCAAGTGACTTTATTGAATACCTGTTTAAATCATTCGTTATGAAATAATTAAGTAATTTCAGAAAATACTTTCAAATTCAAATACATGTTATTCACATCTCTTAAAAAATACAAATTTTGCAGAAATAAACAATTTAAGAACGACTTTGTACTAAAATAGACAAATCATATAATGACAAAAGTTGCGTACACCGTGTGAAGTGGGTGTGAAGGAGTAGCAAAGGCTTACTCGCCGTTAGCATTCATCACTGTCACAAATCAAAATGTACAATATACACGAATATAAGAAACGAAAAGTAACAACAACAAAGCAGGGAGAAGAAACACAAACACAAACATTTGTTAATCTTTTACTTCTGTAGAGATGGGAGAAGTAGAATGGAGATGAGAGGAAGGGGGAGGGTCACAAATATAGTCCGATACCCGCTGGTATGAACGTAATCCTCTATTGACGACAAGTCCTAAATCCATTGGCAGACGAAGAAAAGCACCGTTTACCCCTCAGTCAATTAACAGTGGTTTAACAGAGCAAACATGCTTGAATAGGCCTGCTTAACTAATCGACGAAAGACATCTAGTTTTTCAATTTAATAGGAGACCAAACATTGACCCTTCTGTGTTCTTTTTCACATACTCACCCCAACTGCAAATATTATGTAATACTTACTATAGGCCTATACTGTACAGGTGTAGTGTATGGGCGATTTCGAATTTGGGTGATAGCGATAGCGCTATGTATTAGCCTATTATATTTTGGAGGTTTTTTGTCTTCAGGCACATGTAACTCAAGCATTTGTAATTAAAGTTTTCCGATTATTATTCAAGTACTAGGAGCTCTTATTCCCTATCATGAAAGAACAAAACGCTCAAAATGTACTTGTACAAAAAATAAGATAACGGTTAGAGAAAATAATGAGGAAGACGGAGAAAGGAGAAATTAACAGAAATATAAGAGAAACCGAAAAAGAACGAAATGTTCCCAGAAAAGTATCGGCTAGATCGAGCTCCAGCACACAGAAAAGTCAAAGCAAAAAACCAGAAACGTGATCAACTATAAATCTGCAAATCCATGTCAAAATGTAAAGTGGAGCAACAAAGACCCGATAGACCTTTGGCAAATATAAAGGCGTCTTCGAGTGTTTACTCTTATGACTTATGAGAACTTGAGCTTGAAGTAGGCTGTGGAAGAACTATGCCAAGTCAATATGGCTCACAGCCCCCTTATAGCATAGACATTCAGGCATGCGGACCTATCAGAATTTCTAGGACAACATTTGTATTCACTCGATTGATGTTATACTGGCATGATTTGCAAGAACTATATATCCGAGGCATTCGGACTTTCGGAGTAGATGCTTTTGAAACGTAAACCCAGGAACTGTTTGTGAAACCACTACTGGCATTAGCCAGAAGCCTGAGGGAGGTGCTAGGTGGGAGAGGTAGGTATGAGAGGCCATGTGGTGTAAACTCATCGTTCGTTGTTATTCTTTGACGGGTTCAAGTCATTTCTACATCACAAGCGTGACAAGGCTGAATAGACATCCATTGATAGAAGAGCAATTTTGTATGGTTTTGACTATCAAAGAGATGTGCATATATTTCCACCTGAAACGAATAAAGTGACAAATTGATTGATTCGTTGAAATGTATTACAATCAACCGTTCTTTTATAACGCACATCGCATTATGATATAACGTTCCTATGCGCTTAATTCCAAAGAAGTTTGGAGATTATTACCCTTCAGCTCTGGCATGTAGCGCACACCGTATTTCAAGGCATAAATCCAGCTAATTACCGATTTAACACATGGGTGGAGAGTGGCAAATGTACATTGTATGATTTAGTTCCCTCCTCATTAACACTTTTATAATCGCTTTCGTAACGATTTGATGTGATATTACCATTCGGGGACAGTAGTGCGCCCTACAATCTTTTTGTTGTTGTTGTTGTTGTTGTTCGATGTGACAGACATGAGATAACGTAAGAGGGGGGAAGTAGTTATATTCAAGGGAAATGCTGAAAGGGACAGAATGAGGCTAAATTAACAACGTTTTATTTATGGTATTGAAAAGGTTACAGAGTATGCCTTGGAGCTGAAAGCTGTCTATTTTAATGATCAGGTAATTCTCCTCGGTTGCTAGATCCTTACGCGGCATCCTTGTCATGTGACAAGGGCATCCATAGCCTGTACTCCCCACTGGCATAGCCCCGCCTTGTTGAACAGGGGGGCGGGGGGCACAGACAGAAGGGGTGACATACAAAATCAAGAAATGCCCCCCTTGCTCCCCGGCTCCGCCTATATACTCCCAATTCATTATCATCAGTCAAACTCATTTGGATGCTTTTCCGCCATTAGGTTGTTTCATTTTTGATGCCCCGAGTAATATCGATATTATACAGAATAATGTAAATATATTCATGACCCTATTGACTCTTCAATTATCATGAAATGCATAGACTTTAACGTTTACGAAGCATACCACAAGATTGTGCTGGGCTACAATAGGGCCTATATTTTGTAAAAATTCTTTACTTTATTTTTCATATTGTACAAGTCACAAGTAGCCGTTGTTTGGCCTGCGCGACACCACACTTCGGTCTATAACACTGACTTATTCCATATAGCTTTATAATCGAAGCTTAGGGATTACATTTAAGTAGGGCTATTATATACGAAACTAGAAGTGACTGTTTAGTTGAGACCTATACAATGACCCGTCACTCCCAAATTGAAACGTTTCCACACATGAATGACAAAGGAACTATTTTAAGTATTTCGTCCTTCAAAATCTTTTCATAAAGATTTCAAAATACCTCCACTTATCCTTCGTTTAAAAGTACATTAAATTGTGTTTCACAAAATGCAACCCCCAGATCAGTTTGTCACCTTAATGGCTTGATCTCTGCAAGCCAATTTATTTCCATTCTATTTTTTCAAAATGTAACCCCCCAGATAATTATGTTGCCATTATGGAATGATCTCCCCGACAAAGTTAATTTTCATCATGTTTTCTCAATTCAAACCCAGCAATTTTGAGATAAGTCGTCGAAGATCAGGGATGTAGATCAGTGTACTCATGTAGATGGAATTGAAACGAACATACACATCTCAACTTACTGAAGCGCAAAAGAATCTGTCTCAAATTCTGAAACAAAATTCTGGATCTAGCTCATGCTGCAATGATAATAGGTCAGTCAGGAACCCCATGACTTTTAAAAGCCGATCGCCTGTCTGATTATCAAGATATTTATGGTTGGAATTACAAATTTTGAAAACCGTTTGCCAACGGTTTTCATAACACTACAGTCTATTGGGGAAAACGAGTATGGTAAAACCGGTCACTCCAAAGATTTTTTTTTTTGAGGCACTTCTTGATCATTTTGAAGCGCAATTTTGTTAAGGGGTTTCAATATTTAATACACCATATGACAAACACTGATAACACGTAGGGCCATGTATCTCAGAATTAACATTGTTAAAGGTATTACAAACGTTTTGGTATGGGGTCATGAATTTGGTTCAAATTAACATTTTCGGAAGCATATGCGTTCCTACAATATTCATTGATCGTTGTCGCGGTTGAAATCGAGTCTAAAGTGGTGAAATTATAAATAATAAACTCTTTATGTTGTATAGCTCCCTCTCAAGGTCAAGATATTAATTTAGCTATGAAACAATGTTTCTTGACTAAAATCGACCGATTAGCTATTCCCGTTGGAAATTATGTATCACAACTACATATTCTGAGATTTTCATGGTCGCAGCTACCATTGTGCGGCCATAGGCGCTGTCTTGAAATTTATCAAAATTTACCAGGAGCACCGGTAAATTTTTATATTCAATTTTTCTCGATAAACAGAAGTGTTTGAGGGGCTAATTTTTTTAGTGCTTATTATACATCCACAGGGGCATCCAAATATAACAAAATTGTAAATATTCACTATCCACCCAATTTTCAAAATTTCCCAAAACTTTGTATTACCTTTAAACGATCCCATCACAAAAGAGATGGATTTGCTGAACGACTGAATGAGTTGTCGGTATGTATTATCTTCATTGCAAAAAGGAGACAATTTGGAATGAATGAATAGTGATGAGATTAAAACGACTGGAGACATTCGTTAATACGGTAATAGCGAGGAGATGCAGGCATGTGTTATCAGCAGTGCAAATGAAGACAATTTGAAACGATTTTTTTTCAGAACGACTGCCTTTTTTTTATATGGTGACATGCATGTAGGAGTAATGAAAAGCGGTACATTTTTGTAGAGGTACCGGATAAATTAAAATTAAAGGGAGCCGGACAGTTCTAAAAATCTCTGACAAGCAGAAAACGGGGTTTCTTTTTCTCTTTGAGGGGGAGCGGGGCGTGTTTGGCAAATCAAAAGATAATGTGGATGAGAAGGAACATTAGAAGGGGGGTGAGGAGGAGGAGGGCGAGGAGAAGGAAAGAGAAGGAAGGTGAGAATGGGGAAGGCACTTAGGAGGGGAGTGGGGTGCACGCGTCACGATTTTTCTTTGAATGAAAGACCCAAGGAGGTAGGAGGAGATGCCAATGAACCTCTGCCTGTAGGAACACAATCGGACAATCGCTCTACTCTAAATTCCGAGCCTCCCCCTCCCCGCCGAATACTCGAATTTTTCGGTAGCATTCTGGTCACCCCTCGAGGGTTTTGTTAACGACCTTGTAATATGAATCTACGACCTCTAAAGCGATTATGATACATTACAGGGCTCATAACGAGCAGTCAAATTATGGGTGAGTGAAAGGTTTATTGCCTGTCGTTGTCATGGCTATTCGATAGTATGGGATTTATCGGAGGGGTTGGGGGCGCACAATCGGCACATTGCTCTTTTAAAACCCAATCTGGCATCCCCTATGTTCTTCTTCTTCTTCTTCTTCTTCTTCTTCTTCTTTTTTGTTTCCTTCTTCTTCTTCTTCTTCTTCTTCTTCTTCTTCTGCTCCAACCCCCTCTCTCTCTTATCTGTCACTTGTCAGATATTTTTCATGATTGATACCCCTCCCCTGTACGAAATGGGGATCCGCCCCTGCTACTCTTGATCTGACGGGGAATAGGGGGAGGACGAGAAGGTTGGTAGGTGATTGGATAAAAGCCTTTACATGATACATGTACGTTCAGGTCATGGTCGTGGTATGGACAAAAAGAGAATGAAATGGGGGGGGGGGGGGGTGGGGGAGGGGGTATTTTGGTCTCGATGCACGCATAAAGCATGGACCCTATACTAAAGGTTGGGCTGATATTTACTGGGGGTGGAGAGAGAGAGAAAGAGAGAGAGAGAGAGAGTATTAGGTATGAGTCATAATTTAAGGGGTATGATAAAATTTATCTTGAACTCCTAATGGTTTGAAAAGAATTAAAAACTATCCTAATTCCTATATCTTCATCCATTCTATATTATTATTCCGACCATTTCTCTTTCGTCAGAAGAGGCCTACATATTGTCCTGAACTATTCTTCACATTTCAGGAGCTGCCCTAGAACTTTCGACCCGTGACCCCTCTGTAATCCTCTTTGATATTCCATAGCGATTATTGAGATATAACATGCACCGAGTGTGCTGTTACCATGGTAATTGAGCCAAAGAATAGAGCCGGGAGAATAGGAGGACCAAAATGCCGGTTCTAACGCTACCCCCCCCCCCCCGAAATAGAACACGAACAGAAAGGAAGTTTGTTGAGAATACACTTTAAAGGTAAAGACCAGTATTGGTAACGCCCCAATTTCAAAAAATGAAATGGAAGCTCTCATTACCAATCATGTGAAAGAATATGTTTTGACTAATACATGATGATAACAAATTTGCCGGTAAAACCGCCTACCTAATTCATATATTTGGTAAATTTGTTTCTCTCATGGTCGTGTGAGAGATATAGGGTAGTCCCATATACATCTTTCTGTGTATAGTGCTTGTAACTTTACGAAGAATGGGCCAAATTTCTTATCCGTCATTTTGATGATTCCAGAACCTTGCAGATGCTAAATGCTAGATGATCAACCTTTTCTGATCGATTCCACAACGTTTCTTTCACAATGCAATCGCATGACCATTACTGGTCTTTACCTTTAAACAAAAAAATATATTATTTACAGGAGGTATGATATCTCATCGACTCAATGGTAGAGTAATGGAGGTTCCATTTTGTCTTCATTATTTCATGTGATCTATTTATTTGTTGGCGAAAAGTTTGTGCGATAGGAGATAACTTTGTCTGTTTCCTGCTTTGTAATTGCATGAATCATTTAACTTGCCTCCAGGTACTTTCAGTAATTATCTGTTTCAAGACCTCTGCAACCTTGTTTACATTACAAGAATTGGTATTACAAATAGTTTTGTTTTGACCAATCATCAACGGAAGACAAGAGAACCTTGTTCTTATTACGTAATAAAAACCATACTACTATGAACGTGACAGATACGACACGTTTGGTATAGTATTTTCCTCAAAAGAGTCAGAACAAAGTACACAACCTTGCTGTCTGATAACTGATAACTGATTCATCATCCTTTCGGAGTTACTGCACCTTATGATAATCAATTTTTATTGTAAATTTAGTAATGATCGGGTTGAGAGCCAGAAGGGCGTTCAGCTAATATAATAATAACAATAATATTTAATTTTTATATAGCGCTTATTATGTCTCTAAGCGCTTTACAAATATACTATTACCCCCGGTCATTGGATTCAGTGCTTGCCCGCACACTACTGTGTATGTGCACAATCTCCACTCCCTGGGGAGCATTCCAGCCGGACGTTACTTGACGCTCACAAGCTGTTTGACCAACAATGACGGCCGCATCCTACTGGGTTACCCATTTGAACACCTTGGTGGAGAGTAGCAAGTGCAGGTTAATATCTTGCCAAAGGATATTAGTGCCAAAGTCCTTCTTGCTCTCCCTTAACTTTACGTTCTCGAGCAAGACCATGGAGATGTTATGCACATACTTATACATAACCAGCAAGAATTGACAGGCCCCTCAAACTTCGATAACACCTCCCCCCCCCCCTCCTCCCAGAAAGAAATTTATGTCAGATTTTAGTGATTTGACTTGATAAATTTCTTCAATATGTTGCGTCAAGTAACGCCTGGATGGAATGCTCCCCAGGGAGTGGAGAATATGCACACCGTGTGTGCGGGCAAGTATTGAATCCAATGACCGGGGTATAATAGTATCTGTAAAGCGCTTAGAGACATTGTAGATAAATTAAGCGCTATATAAAGACGGGATATTTTTAATCATTATAAACAAGAAACTTTTACTTTTAAACCGGTGAAAGTTTAAAAGTGTAAACAGTTTACTTCTTGAGTTGGTTTGTTTGTGGGAACATTATGTTGGTCGCTCCCACTCATTTAGCTTTTCTGTCTGATAGTTCCACCGCGGACCCTAGAGAACTGTATATTTTGTTATGCTTGGCTCCGGTGTGGACTTTAGTGTTAACTGAATGAACACCAACCTTGATCTGTCTAGAGACATGCCACTTTATTATGTTAATAGCACCTTATACCGGTAGGGGAGAAATTAGTTATGTTCCTTTACTTAAAGTTATACCAACGGCCTGCATCCGACGTCGCACAGACAGGTAATAGGCATTTCCCTCTCATTTAGTGGCACTTTCTTGTGAAGCCATTAGCGCTAGGGACATTGTCAGGCAAGTCATGTGACCATTGTTTTTCCTATGTTTTGTCTACATTGCAGGTAAACAGAGCCACGGATCGAGAGCAATACAGGTGAGAGGGAGAGGAAGGTCGACTGAGAGGAAAATGGAAATACAAATATCGGCTCTGCGAACAGTTTACTATTCCAGTGTTTGCATTAGAGGTTGAAGGAGGAAGAGGATAGGCAAATCGCGATTGTTTATTGTTAGAGAAGGTAATGTTTGGTTTGGCACTGGGAAATCCACGAGCGTGGTTCGAAGAAAGACGCGCAGCGTTGACAGACAACGGCCTTATAGGGCAGGCGGCAAAACCAACAAGCACACCGCTGCAGCCGCTGAAAGCCGATCAATTATTAGTGGTGTGGTACAGAGCCAGGCCAAGTCACGGAAGTTCGAGAAGCTAACTGTTGTCAGCATTGGTTACAAGTTCCAACGAATGGGAACATTTATTTTTAATAATGAAGCGACTATGAAACGACCCAACAGTTATACAAGTTTTTAGGTCCATTGGAAATTAACAAATTACCACTAGCGGTTGTCAAGGACTTCGTTTTTGGAGAGCATCACCACGCTCACTTTCACATTGGCAGCCATCGCAGGACAGCTTGGTTCTAGTAAAATCAACATCTACACATTATTTCTCGCAGTTTAGCTTTTGAGCACAGAGCAGAGGACTACATTATTTTGTGACTGAAAAATCTTTTGAGTACGGAGAATGGAAATGGATAACGAGTGTTAGCTGAGATGTGCTGCATAGTTCTATGAGGGACCCGTGACTTTTCATAGCTCTCTAGATCTATGCTCTAGTTCTACCACTAGATACCAAATCGCACACACGCTCCTATTGG
>JAVYIG010018160.1:0-22146 GCA_035222895.1 Strongylocentrotus droebachiensis
GATCATAGACATATGATTACTGCGTGTTGGATTCTCTTAAATCCTTAGCACACTATGTCGTTCATGTAAATATCATGTCGCGAACCATATGAAAGACCAAACAGTAGATTCCAAAGGCCATACCAATATCAATATAAACGGATGGGACTAACAGCCGTAGGAGACTGTACAACAACGGACAGGAATGCGAGGGATATGGGGGAGGGGACAGTGAGGTGAGGGGAGGGGGCACTGCATCATGCAGTCATGGTCTACATTATGCACTTGTCATTTGTAAGACGCACCTCTTGACCCCCGGGAATGGTGCGTCATTGTACCGATGTGAGTCGTACATTTTGATACCATGACGCACCTTCCGTCACAGAAAGTGACACACCATTACATTCCATCGACGCACATTTGAGTCAAACATATGACACACCATTTCATCAAAATGACTAGCCAATGACGCACATTTGAGAAACAGACAAGCTTGGAGAAAGTGACGGTCCCATTGACACACCAAATGACGCAACGTGGTAAAGTGACTTACTATGACGCACATATGGGTCAGTATTGTGACGGACATTTTGCGGCCATGACGGTACTGTGCGTCGCGATTTTGGGGAACAATGACGCAACCATGACGCACCATTCCCGGGGGTCAAGAGGTGCGTCTTACAAATGACAAGTGCATTACGCTGTGGGGGCATACTTTAGTGATTTATGCTACGATATACGGTTGTATTTACATAGCGCTGGTGAGGGGAGGGGGAGGGGAGGGGTAACACGTCCCTTAGAAGCTAGCTTTTCATGTCAGTCTCTGTGAACATTCTTTTCTTTACCAATGGGTAGCAGCATGGGGTAGCTTCGGGGGTAGCTTTCAATGGGGATATACACCTGGGACACTTTAACTGTTATCACAGCCATATAGAAACTCTACATAACACTTTGATTCGTGTTGATTCTTATACCAGCGAAATGTATATGGTATACTTTTGTTGTCTACTCGTGTTAGTAATATATTCCATTTTGATGATAAACAATATTCTCAATGGCAGGAAAATTGTCTACAATATGTATCTTTTAATGTAGTCAACGTAACCATGTTTAATTATTATATGTCCATATTCTTATTAGCTACGTATAATGTAGTTTGTACAAATTAATTCACGATATTCTTTGAAATGTTTGATGTTTCATTTAATAGGTATTATCTCATAAAGATGTGAACATAGAGTTTAATCCACTCACTTCATCTTCATCCTATTTATTACATTATAAACCCCATTCTCCAGGTATATTATGTATGTTTAGACCACATGTACCCATATCAAACCATCAGCTGGTTTACACTTCTGATGCAAAAGTAAGTAATATGCTACGTAATAAGAAGATAAGGGTGTTTGATTTTATCCCTGAAATCTAACTATATCTTTACGGGTTTCTTTCATTGAGAGGTTCTTTCTGTATAATACGAGGCAAATTTACGACATGAAACTCCATCGCATCACATTGACAATACAGTTTTAGAAGAATGTAGGGAAGTAGGATATTAGATTTTAAATGTATATGTTTATTTAACTACGGAACATTGATATGATTCCAAAAACGGTTTGAGTGGTGAATCAGACTCCAAAAACATTCACAAGCCAGTGTCTGTACCAGAATCTTGAACATTCATTTAAGTCTTTATTAATTAGGGAACATGCCATTTATCCAATTCATTTTATTTAGTTATTGCGCATTTAGTTTGATCTAACACTAACTATTCAAGATGTAAACAAACTATGGTGGACCCCCCTCCACTCTCTCTCTGCCTCTCCCCACTCTCTTTCTCTCTCTGTGTTTCTCATTCTCTCTCTCTCTCCATCTCACTCTATCTCTCTCATCCCCCATCTCTCTCTCTCTCTCTCTCTGCTCTAACCGAATACCCCCTTTCTAACTCTCTTCCACAACATCATTCGAACCATACATTCAAACACCATTCTATCTCCCACTCACTCACTCAGTCACCCAGTCACGGCTGCATAATAAAAGATCTGTGAGTACTGGTGATCATTTTTACATCTTGAGAAGATTTACCTTATCCGGTACCCGTCACATTTGCGTCAGTGCGATATTTGATTACCATTCTTGAGATCTATTCTCGGCGTGTTCGAGGGAAGGTCGAGCCTTCCTAAGTACAGCCCCGTTACTAGGGGCGGTGATCCATCATTAGGAGGGGGAGGTATGAATGTATTCATGATAGTAAATGCCCCACCACACATAAATCATAATGAGGTGTAGTGATATTGGTTGATTGATTTGGCTCCCAATCCAAGGGTCGAGGGTTCCAATTCCAGCCCGGCACTAATATATCCTTTAGTAAGACATTAATTCACATTCGCCACTCCCCACCCTAGTGTAATGGGTACCTTGCATGTTTGGTTAATGATAAAATACAAGAGCAAAATTGATACGGATGTGGCTACATTGGGTAAATAAGACCCAATTCTAATTATCATAAGTAATAATAATAATAATAGTCAGTTTTTATAGAGCGCTAAGTACTATTATAGTACCGTTATTAATAGGCCATTTTCGTATTTTCATCAAATGTAATGCACAAATCTTTGTTAATTAGTTACATCATTACAAATTATTTCATTCACCTGTTAAAAATAATTGTATTTTCAATAGTAAGAATACAAATTGTATACATCACGTGTTGTTAATGAGGACAGACCATAACGTTTGTCCTACCCAGCAACAATTCGTCGCTGTTTTCACGAAGTGACGGTAGTGAAAAAAACTTGCATTCACTTTGCCTTACGATTTTCCTCACTACCGTCACTTCGTGAAAACAAGGACGAATTAATGTATGCAATGGAAAGATAGGGCTATGAAGAGTGACTTGAGTGATTTTCTGATTGGATCACCATTTGCTCGTATGTCTTGGCCCTCCCCCTTCCCCAGTCAAGGTCTAGAAACGCCACTGCTCAAAGATGTATCCAAACCTAGAAAATGGCGTTTAATCCCTCCCCTCCTCCCACAACTTTTATGAACATTTTCCATTACCTTTTACTCCATTTTTTGGTAAATGGATATATCAAAATGCCCTTCGACCCTTATCCGCCCATTTAAAGTTGCAACATTAATCTCACAGCTCTTGAGGAGCGATGAAAGACAAGGTCTTAAGAACCGAATGCGTTTCAAATTAGACACCATCTCAAATTGCTCTCTTGTTTATTCCAAATAAACATTTCTGTATCATCACACCACACGGGCTTTCGACCTACACGTTTCATATTTGTCCTTTACAGTTCTAGTTTAAGGCAGGTCAGTGGCGTATAGAACGAGATGTACCGGCAAACGCCCCTCAACCTTGTGATGAAAAATCAGTACAACTTGTAATGGATCTAACACGCGAGACTGCCAATGTGAATTCCCCCGTTTAGCAATTCAGGGGTACACTACTGGAGCGTTTCCTAACTCGTAGTTGCCTTTCGATATTCTCCCATCGCCCAATGTTATATTCTCCTCTATGAGATTTCACGCATTTTGATATGAAGCTTGTGATAAACATTTTTTAAAGAGTGGTACACTTGAATTCATCCGATTTGTTGTATAAGCTACTATAGTATGGTGTGATGAAGTAATGATGATAGTAAAGTTTGTACTATGATATCGAAAAGTATCGTACAGTAATTTATTCCTTGCATTTTTTACTCTGCACCATATAAATCCCTCAAAAATAAAATTCTGCAGTTCAAATTTTAGCGTTGATATCTCTCTTATTACTATATTATTCTTGACGTAGATATCATTGAAAAGCCGGTTTATTCCGCTTTACAATGATGGAACATTTGTTATGATTATGTCATCATGGAATGTGCAGTACACCAGTCCTGAATATTATGGGGCCAAGTGAAATGTTGAAAATGCATTGCTATTGCCAATAGGGAATTGTTGATTTCTGTTGGGAGGATGTATTGTGTTTAAAAGATTAACAATGCATTTTGCAACACGTCAAATCAGATAATAATTGTAACAAGAGAGATATCAACGCTTAAACTGGAATTGCAGAACTTTTTGGAGGGGCTTTACATCTTCCCACAACGGACATTGGATCATTCAGTGTTTATTTCATTATAAGTTGTTATCATTTAAATCTCTACATGACTTTCAAACGATCACAATTACTCTTGAAAAATCAACTGAAACTGTCGAAGCTATTTCGTAATAGCCTTGCCCAATACCCATCACCTTTAGAAATGAGCGAGCATTACGATGACTTACTCCATATTTCCCTTATGATATAATTAAAATAGGATTGGAATTGCACTTGAGTTTACTTTTCGAAAGTAGTTACCATCGTGTTCTTTTCATGTTCGTTGGTAAATTATTTAGAAGAGAGATCAGATAACTTTTGGTCCTTATAATGTTAACTTCCTCATCCTTGCGATAATGAGTTTTTTACCCGTCGGGGTAGCAACCAGGTACGGAATAAATGAGAGTGAAAAAGGCCGATTTTACATGTCATATCAGACAAAGTTTATACCTTCTGAAGCGTTAATATCATTTTCAAGTCAGCCAGTAGAACAACAAGTGCAAATCCATGTCGCTATCTCTGAATTGAAACCCGATCTCTCACCTCCCTTCTGCATCACGTAGCATTCAGAGAACATCTGTTGAAATCATTTTCAGTGCAGATATTATATAGGTCATCGAGTCGCATAGGTCACATAAATAGACATTGGTACCGACGCCCTATTTTACAATTAGCGGTATTCGTCTACAGCTACAGATGGTATTGGGCTAAGGCTCCGTAGTCTCTTTTTTAGTGGTATACATTTGATTCGAGAGTTTGTTGGTAACGATATTATAAATGTTTATATTTTAAATCATAGCTTCGCTTGTCCACACAAACATTACAACCCCCACCACCTCCCCCATGCCCACCCAAAGTCCGAAAATGAAAAAGATTCAGAAGGGTATGCTCTTTGTGGAGAATAGCCCACAATAAGGACACGGTCGCCCATTTTTTTTAACAACTTTGCTTTAGAGGGAAAGAGAATCAGGCTCATTAGGTGAAAAAATGAAATGTGAGAACACCGGGCCTTAAGGTGGTGATGCTTGTGGAAAAGGATCGTATCGTTGCGTCTTGTTTTACGCCCCCCCCCCCCTCTCTCTCTCTCTCTTTCTTTCTCTCCCTCTGCCTGTCCACTTTATTCCATTCGATGGGGGCGTAACCCTGTACCCCCTGTAGACACGCTTCTGAATGAACGTTCCTTTCCAATAGAAAGACAATTAATAATGCTCTAATGAGACCCGGCGTCCCCTTTATGTTCTAATTCTGGCTGACCCGTGTGGAACGCAGTCATCGTATTTACACAGCCCCTGCTCTAGCCTGCGGTCCATGACACTGTATGGTATTCATGCTACTGATTGATGTTAGGGATCCCAGTTGACATACCTCAATATTCGACCGGCCGTTGGTCTACAGAGGTGATCCGATATAATGTTCCGGCGGATGTAATTGCTACGGGTTATATTTTGTCAGAGATATAGGCCTGAATTCACAAAGGAGGTTTATGTGCGTCATAATTATAACGCGTTTCGGTGCGTTTTCAGACCAAGGTTCAAACAAACCTTGGCCTGAAACGCGTCATATGACGCACATAAACCTAGGTTTGTCTACAAACCTCCTTCGTGAATTCGGGCCACAGACTTAAAGTTAGGGTTCTAGTTGGGTGTTTAGGTTAGGGTTGGGTTAGGGTTATAGTGAATGTTCGAACCAGGATTGAAGTTAAACATTTGATTGGCGTAGGAGAATATTGACCATGAATTGTCACAGAAACATGTCCTGTCCCTGCGAAATAAGCAATCAGCATTTTCGGCTTGAAAGATTATTCGAATAGTGTGTCCTGCAATCAATACATTTCTCTTTGTCCTAATCCTGTTTCAGCCTTTTGGTTTATCAATTGTACTTATACGTGTCTTTAAATTTGATAGTGCTTGTTTCCTATTCTGCTTTTATCTGATCGATTTCCAATCGTCCATAAACGTAGCAGCCAGAATTATTCTATACAGGAATGAGGAATAGTTGTGTACTTGATAGGATAAAAAGACAGTTTGGGAAACGCCCGTATTTTGGTGCAAAGTGATTATTCCTGTGTAATTTCTGTAGCACAACACTCAACATATTACCGGCTTCATTTGATGAACTACATGTACAATTGTCAATTATATCGTCACACTAAGTCTTCGTCTAACGTTAGTCAACGGCAGTTGGTAGCTTAAGTTGTAGGATTGAAAACATTACTCTCCGTGTTTTCCCGCACATAACATCATTATGCACATGTCCCGGGGAGTAGCATGAATTTAAACATCGAGAACACTAGCATGATTGTGGGGGGGGGGGGGGCATCTGTCTATCTAGGTCTAGGTAGATGAACAACCAATAAACAAGTCCACTAACTCGGCAGCCGAGTGATCTAAACTTGTATTCTTTTTACCAGTATTTTTAAGTTTTCAGTTAAATTTTTATTTCTAGTACTGTTTACCAATCTCTCACAGTCATTTCTATCTTTCATTTCGCTTTTGCAGATTTCCCTAACCCATCTAGATTCCTGTCCGGCTACCCCCCGAGACGCAGGCAAGGTGCAGGACAATATCCGGATTGCCTGGATACAGCGTAGATGTATCTATCCCACTTAGATGCTCACGCTAGGGGTATAGAAGAGCTCTCAGGGAAACGTCCAGTTCGTGGTCGGTCTATGTACATTGAGAACCAACAGACCCTTTCAGGAGTCATCGACGATACCAGGATCTACACAAGACCCCATCGCAACCCTTTAGCCAGGCGACCCGTTTCTATTCATTTTGGGACTCTATCGAAGGATATCATGGCGGGGAATTACGTGACCGGGTGGGAACAACCACGCGAGCAAAGTGATGTAGGCCAGCAGATCATCTTCAGTGCAGGGCAGAAGCTTGAGCATCAGCAGTCATACCCACAGCGCAGCAATGCTGGTGGGAGGCGTCCTTTTGGTCGTTACGGTAGCCGTCCATCATCTGACAGCACGGAGCTAGTCGGAGGCTCACCGGCTTACAACCCTAAAGGCAATCGCGCTGCTGATATGTTCAAACGCGCGAAAGAGCACACCGACCAGTTTGCCATTGACGACGAAGCCATCACACCCCAGGCCGTTCAGAAAGCCCGCCATGGCGGTGTGGACGACTACGATCTACCCAAGCAGAAGGTCAAGTCCCAACAGCAGTCTAGACCAGTTGCAAGACCAGCTGCTAGACCAGTCTCTCAACCAGCACCCAAGCCAGTGTCCCCTGCGGCTAGTTACTCCACAGATTATGGAGCACCTCAACAGAGACAACAACAACAGCAACAGCAACAACAGCAGGCTCAGCGCCAGCAACAACCACAGAGGCAACAGCAGCAACAACAACCGGCACGTCAACCAGCTCCACAACAGTCCTATGCAAACACCTACGGCCAAACGGGTAACGGACCCAAGTATAACGCAAAGACGCGCCAGCATGCAAACCAACAGCAACCAGCTACAGGCTGCACCTGGGGCAAGGATAATGTCTCTAAAAAATTCCACTCAGGGGTTCAGCCTTATGAAGACAGCTACAACCGGAGCGCCCAGGGTTGGAGCTCACAGTACAGAGATACCCTGTCCGATGAAGATATTGATGTATACGACCCTTTCGCACCTAGGAAGAGTCCTAACTACAAGGCGGCACCCAAGGTCGTCAGCACAAGGAGCGTCAGCACAAGGCAGACCACAGAGTTCAACGATTTCAACAAGCGTGCTAAAGGCTGGAACCCGATAGGTCTGGATGAGGAGGATGCAGAGGCACTCTACAGCGCCAACCGTCAACCATTGTCCACCCTCTCATCGGCCTTTGAGGAACCAAGACCACAGTACGGAGGTGGTCAACAAAGAGCAGCCCAGGCCAGGCCCTCTCAAGCACGACCGGCCCAACAGCAGCAACAGCAGCGGAGGCCACCCCAGCAACAGCAGCAACAGAGGCCACCCCAGCAACAACAAAGGATGTCTTCCACTGCTCCCTATGCGGCGGGTTCCGGAGGCTGGGGTGGAATGTTGGAGTCTGATGACTTATGACTCGTACCTCATACCACCAAGATACAGCAGTCCCCGGTATCTCCTGGATCAGGTAGTCATGGTAGTGGTGGTGGTAGTGCCGATGGGAAGCAACACATGGGTAATAACGTGTTACGTCGGGGCCCTGTTGGGGGAAGGGCGGGGCGACAACAATCACAGCCACAGGGTGCGCTAGTTAGGCATATGAGTTGGCCTGGGTACAACCCAGCCCAGCAGAACCCCCTTTCACTTAAAATTTCTTTGGGCGTAACGCCGTCGGGTGTTAACCGAATTTCAATCAACATGTAGGAATAGCACGCGTAGTATTCCGAGTATATAAATTAATTTCCTTATGTCTTAGTTGTAGTGTGTTGAGTACCTCGTGTTCCCCATGTCTAAATTCAATGAAATACAAGGATGTAAAGCGAAACAATTCTTTAATAGATTCGAATAATTCATATGAACGAAAGCAAATTTGCTTCTCCATGCATGCAATACGTCGTGTGTTTACAGCATGTTTAAATTAGATTTCGTTGGCAATTTGATGTAAATAGTGTTTGCTGTAAAAGTTATTTGGTTTGGGGAAAACTGTTTTAAAGATTTATTTTACGCGTTTCCTCTACCGAGTTTCAACTGTAAAAATGCAGACATATTTAAGAATAGGTAGAGCGAGAGAAGAATAAAGAATAGCATCAATCAGAGAGAGAGAGAGAGAGAGAGAAAAAAAATGATAGGGAAAAAGGAAAGAGATACAGAGAGAAAGAGAGAGAAGGGGGTGAGAGAGAAGAAGTTTCGGCATAGATGGGGAGGTTAAAATGGTCTTCAAAAAATAAGTGTTGTACATAGAAAATGTAAATATCTCAGAGCAACATATCGACTATCGCATGTGAGATATAGAATTGCAAAAAAGTCACAGAACTAGGCCCGGACTTTGTGCACTTCTTGAAATCTTATCTAGATAATAATTAGATATTATACTGTCCATGAAACCGTTAGCATGAACTTACGTAGATTATAATCATATGCACGTATTCTTTTTCTCTGTTGTAAATTGAATATAATTATGTGCCGTCCATTTCGACTAATAAGACGCTTATGGATTGACATGTTTCTTCACGAATATTTAGAGAAAAATTATTTCCATGCACCGTGAGCATTTGCCTTTACCCTTTGTAGATGCATGCCGTGAGATTTTCACGCTAAATCACGCCAAAATAGTAATTGAATAGTAATTACTAATATTATCATACCCTCCATAATTCATCATGGTTTAACAACATAATGAGTGCTTTCAAAGCGCTGTCTTCACATCTTGTAAATATTATCGATTTTCAACTTTAAAGACGAACTCAAAGAAACTTAAATAAAATTTATTGTGTGAAAATTCTCTAGAGAGGGTGAGAGAGAGAGAGAAAGAGAGAGAGAGAGGGAGAGAGATGGTGAGTAAAATTGTAAAAGGGAAAATAAATTTTCCCAATTCGTGTTTGATTTGTGTGTGAGCTACTGCGATGTAGATACAAAAGTAGTTCTCATTTTGTCATCGTCATTAAACCATACTTATTTGGAGATTTTGAAAACAAGCCTTCTTTTCATTTTATTTGAAGATATTTTTCGGATTAGTTGTTTGCATTACGCTGGCGACAGTTTCTGCCATTGAAATGATTGAAATGGTGAAAATGTTTCTTTCTATTCTGTAGTTGTGGAAGTAAATAGTATCTCAGTTTTTCTTTTGGTTGCTTTATCTTAAATCGAATAACGCCATCCTCATCTTTGTAATCTTCAAGTCTTTGTTTGTGTGATATTTTATTACCGTCACCTTGGCAACGTTCCTGTGCAGTTCCCATTTTATCATTTTATTTTTGATTTAATTGTTTTTTATTTTAAAAGTTTGAAGCCAAATTTTCGCCGAAAATATTTACAATTAAGTCCTCCATTCGAATTCGACTCATTTAGATTACCGTAGAATTATTATTACATTGAAGCACAGGCGGGTTAGTTGTTTAGATTAATTTAAATATATATTTTCTATGCTAAACGATATGAAAGCAATGTAATTTATTCTTACTTTGAGAACAAACCCTGTCAAAAGCATATGATGTGAAAAATTGCAATATCGAATTATTTTTGAAACTTTGCAAGGCGCGAAGGATGAATGCTAGTATTGCATTTCATCTTAAGGGCCTTTTTATCTTGCTTGTTGGAAGAACCTCATGCAATAACCCATCATCGTTTTTCTCTTACATTTCATGAAGCAGTTGATAGGAATTGGTTTGGAATCGTTACTACTTCAGTTTGAAGAAAGAGAACAATGAAAGAGATCATTGAGATCTGCTTGCCGAGTAAATCGAGGTTCTTACAGCAGAATGAATAAAGCTGTGATTAAATGAGAACGGTTATCTGCTCATGCATTGTGTTACCAAGATCTCTTTAGCACAATGCTCTATATTATTTTTTTCAGCAACAGCTAATAAAGAAAAAGAAAAAGAAGATTTATATTTCTTACTTTTGCCTTTCCTTTGTTGTCTTGGTGTTGATGCAGAATGTAATACGTAAGGCCAATTTAAGGATGTAAGGAGAGATGTTTGGTTATTAATAGTTGCTTTGTTGATTGTCGGTTGGTTGATTAATTGGTTGGTTGAATGGTTGGTTCGTTATTGGATCTATCTGCCATCTTGGAAGACCAGATACATTACACACGAGAATGAGAGAGAGAGAGAGAGAGAGAGAGAGAGAGTTGGAGAGGGAGACTAAGGCAAAGAAAGAGAGAATGAAAGAGAGAAATAGAGAGAGAAGGAGAGAGAGAGAGATAGAGAGAGTGAGAGAGAAAAAGGGAGGATAGAGTGGGAGTGAGAGAATATCGAAAGAAGGGGGCTATAAAATGGAAGCGAGAGGATGAGGTTATGGCAGAAATAGAGAGAGAGAGAGAGAGAGAGAGAGGGGGGGGGGGGGTATAATTGAAGGAAGAATTGGAGAGAATAAGTGAGAAGGAGGAAGAAAAGGGAAGAAGAGAGACAAGGATAATGTGTGATAAAAATAGAGAGTGAGTGAGTGAGTGAGAGAGAGAGAGAGAGAGGGAGAGAGACAGAGACGGAGAGAGAGACAGAGAGAGAGAAATAGAGAGTGAGTGAGTGAGTGAGAGAGAGAGAGAGAGAGAGAGAGGGGGAGAAAGAGAAAGAGAGATAGGGGAGGGGGAGGGGGATGGGAGAAAGAAATACGGATAGTGAGAGGGGTGAGAGATAGAAAGAGGAGAGTATGTGTGAGGGCTTTGGATGGGCATTGGTTAAGTGGGATCAGGGAGTGTGTGGGGTATGTGCGTGTGTGGGGGTATGTGCGTGTGGGGGGGGGGGGGTATGTGCGTGAATATGATTCTCATTGGGTATGTGGGTGAAAACAAAAGTGGGTGAATATTATTCGCATATTCCTACAATCTCGTCCGATTTACCTCCACTAAATAAGAAACTTTCCCAAAATATGATTAGAAGATTGATACAAAATATAATTTATCAGCAAATTAAAGAACTTATTTGTGCTTTACAGCTGCGTCAATTTTACACATACACAGGATAATAACTTCATGCTAAAACTACCGAACGTGACTGCCGGAGAAATACAAATAACATTTGGAAAGGGAACGGGTGTTTAACCATAGAATACAAATTATGTTAATTATGCAATTAGAATTCAAGGCTATATAAGCCTGATGTCAAATTATCATTGTGTGTACAACGTAACTAATAAAACCGTAATTTTTTTTCTGAACGCTAGGATTGGTAATATGATAATAATAATTACATTTATAGGGCGCTTTAATAATATTTTATTGAAAGACCAAATACACTGAAAATGGATCAGCTTTTTAACTCCAATAATGTACACGTTTTAAAAATTAGTAATATTCTGTCGAAAAATAATGCTTAGTTTTCATTAATTTAAGTATGTGCACAAACATGTTATGAGTTCAATATTATCTAAATGTATTTCTCTTTTTTGTCTTATATCAAATTACTAAATTGATATCAAGAATATCTTCAGTAATTCATTAAATAAAATATCAATTTACTGGTGCAAGTAACTTTCTTTTTCAATTGCTTTAATTATTATTATTGTTTTGTTTTAAATTATTATTATTATTATTATTATTATCATTATTCTGATTATTAATATTGTTATTATTATTATTATTATTATAAATATTGTTATGATTATTATTATAACTATTATCATTATCATCATAATTTTTCTCACTATTATCGATAGTGTTTAAAAAAAAATTGATTATCATTCATTCGATTCGAATAGTATATTGTACACTGTTAAATTGACAAATTCAAACTTATTGTAAACTTCTCCAATACCCCAATGTGGGTGACATGAGAATGAATTGCCATTGTCATTGTCAGGCGTTTCTAAGCGCATAGATGGTTCTGTCTAACTCAGTATAATTATTCAATTATTCAATTATTCAATTATAATTATAAAGTCAATTTAAAAGTCAATGTTCAAGGAAATGTTTCTTGAAAAGGTAACAACGTTGTTGACCTTGCAAATCAAATCACCATCTGCTGGGGGGTGTTTCACAAAGTCTTTTTTCAATGACAGATTACAAAAATAAGTGACAAATCTGCTGATGACCAATCAAAAGCAAGGATTTCAGTAGCTTATAACAAAAACTGTAATTTGTCACTGATGACATGTTTTGTGAAACACCCCCTGTGTATGACATCATGATTACTAACAGTATCAAGCTGTCTCCAGATAATAGTCCATATGGTATAGTTAACAAATTATTTAAAAAATTGTAAACAGAATGGCTTGATCCAAGCTAGGGGCCCCACACAGAGAGCAGAGGCTTAGTCAAGACTTCGTCGTGAGAACAGAAAGACTAGTTTAGACAAGAGCAAAGATTACAAACAAAAGTGGTAAGCAGAGATTAATCTCTTTGAAATACGACATTAACATTTAATGTGACGCAACATCATCGTTTGTCTTGGGTGAATTTTTAAGAGAAATACAAACAAAAATGAACTTAATGTCTAGATCAATGTTAAACGCCCGTCTAGAAGTTGAAGCGGGACCCCTCTTTTTTGCACTCGACTTGGTGCTTGTGTTTTTTCTCATCTGGTAATGTAATGTATTGTTACTGAACATTATGGTATATATTGTTTTATCGTATCAGCAAGTTTTGATAATAGCAAATTATTCGTATATGTTTTTGTAATTTTACTTGTCATGGTATCGAAGTGTATGTAAAAGCACATTTAGATGTATAACACGTAACATGCTACGCGGTATTGAATTGTTAGATGTAACTGATAGCAATATTATTAGTAATTGATCCGAACTGCCATATAATAGCGATTTGATTGGATATTATGTGAATCAGAGGATCATATTCAAAGTATATCTTCAATTAATGAAGAGCACCTTTTTTTTGTACTACTCCCTTCGTTCTAATCTCTGTGGATTCCTCTATCTTTTCAGAAGGCCTCATTCCATCTAACCTCAACTTCACAGATGACAGATAGGCAAATTGAGGGTACCACTCCTACAGAAGAGGCGACATCGGCTATTAATGATGTCTTAGAGAGACTGTCTTTTTCTCCCACCTTGATAACGAATGACACAACTGATTCGTCCGACGTTGACTGGGTCTGGGAGCCGATTACTTGGACCTGGTGGCTCGGCATTAGAATGATCTCTGTAATTCTAGGTCTCATAGGGAACTTTCTCGTGATTTTGGTTCTTCTTCAGAGACGAAAGAATACCAACACAGGGGACGCTCTTATCGGGAACCTAGCTACAGCCGATTTTCTAACCTCCTTGTTTCTGATTCCACTACCCAGTGCCACTCGGGTTCCTATGACAATCCTGGGGGAGGTTTACTGTAGGATCATATTCCCATCTTCTCTTCTGTGGACCTGCATCTTATCGTCTACCCTGACGCTCATGGCCATCTCATTGGAACGCTACCTGATCATCGTTCACCCGACTAAATCCGCTCGCTGGAGGAAACATAAGTATCCGTGCATTGCTCTCATCTGGACCATTACTGCGATAACCAATATCTACATCCCACTGACCAGACGAGTCAACATAGAATCCAAGGCGTGCAAAGTGGACTTTATATCAATCGCCGGCGGAGTTACCCTTGGCGTTGTCTCCTTCGCGATATGTTACGCCATTCCTCTGGTAGTTATGGTGGTGACGAACGTGTCTGCTGCCCTCAAGATGCAACGACAGTTCCAATTGTTCAACACCAAACCCCAAGGAGCGGCTCGATCCAATGAATCAATGTCGAAGCAACGACTTGTTGCAACAAACCGGCTCTTGCGTCTGCTGATTCTTGTCTTCATCATCTTTGCCATCTGTTGGGGGCCAAACTCTGTGGCTTTCTTCCTCTTTAGCCTGCGTGTCTTGGATTCTTCTTACCTCTATGGTCCCGTTGACAGAATCATGGTTCTCTTGGCATTCTTTAACTCGTGTGCTAATCCCATCGTATACACGCTATGTTATCCACAGTTCCGGAAGGCACTTGCGGAATTAGTCACCTGCTCCAAGAAAAGAGGTGATACTCTCTTTGGATAGTGTGATACACAACTCGACACAACTTGATTTAATGGACACAACTGGTAATCGCCCCAACCCGATCTAATGTTTTCCTCAGCTACACACAAAGTATATTCGTCAGAGGTTTTTCAATATTTTGTCCCCTTTTACATAATCCTGAATGTTATTCGGAGACTGTGGCGTTTCTAAATAAGGATGTCTGATATCCATCTCCTTCAAGATTTAGGTCAGGTCTTTCATTTGTCGTTTGTGAATTTGTTATCATTGAAAAACAAATTAAATGGGAAGTACTTTTATTGCAAATTTATCACCCTTTACGATAAATCTCGGCGAATTTGTCTGACACCTCCAATTAAAAGCTCCTAGCCACACACATTTATAAATGTATATTTTCTAGTTGTATTTAATTAGGGGCGCATCTTTAGAGTTTAGTGCAAACAGAACCCCCCAAAAAACACAAAACAAATATTATTTTCATATACCTTTACTACATTCTCAAACGCATGACGCACGTTATATACAGGCCACTTAAAATCTGCATTAAAAGAGGGAAGTTAATTCAATAATAACGCTTTTTTATACCGAACTAATCATTTCTCTCTCTCTCTCTCTGTCTCTCTCTGTCGCTCTCTCTATATCTCTTTCTCCCTCTCTTCCCATGACAAAAAGCTGCCTCCCGCCTATAGGCCTATAGGCCTATAGTTCAGAATCTGGCCGGTTTTATTCTTTCACAATCTCTCCCCTTAATACCTACTGCAGCCAAAGATGGCGTGATGCACAAATTCGTATGACCACAACGATCTATGTATCGAATAATAACATACGTCCAGATTTGTTTCGCCGGCGGATATATTTTTTCGGGGATCCCGCCATTTTCAGGTTGTAGGAAGTGGGAGAGATCGAGTTGGTGGAGATATTTTTAAAATATAATTAGCCAAATTACAATATACCACCCGCCACCCCCCCCCCCCTCCCCTCTCTCTCTCTCTTTCTTTCTCTAGATATGTGTCTCACCTTGAGTGTGCTCCACCTTATTGCTCTATACTATATTCAAAGTATTTACATCATATTACGTTCACATACATCCATCATTTAACATCATGATCATAGCGCACTTGTACAGGGGATCGTTATTCTCATCTCTATTATTTATGAGGTCGCCAACATGTCCTGCATTTTTCAATTTTTAAGGTATAATTATTCAAATTATTTATATTACGATATGATTTTATATCTTCGACTTTTGTTCATTATTTATATGTACCTAGTTTGAATATTACTTTCTATTGTGTTGAAAAATCAATCGATCAATCAATGAATTATTATCATTATTATCATTATATTCGATCCAACTTCGATCTTGTTACTGACTTACATGATTACAATACAAGAAATAGCCGATTCAACTTTAACTTACCAGAAAGAGAAGGTATTATTCGTAATTTGTTTTATTACATTGCCATAAAACATTGGATTTCCCTTCGCAATGATATAAAGGAAATAGAAAATTTTGATCATTTTAAGAGGAAATTAAAGGAATTCCTAACACTTGAGAGTCAGAGGAGAGAAGATAATGACATGTTTTATGATTGAAATACAGATTTGTTTTTCTTCTGCCGGTTTATACTTTCAATTTTGTATCTACTTATGTTTTTGTACGTTATAGAAATTCGACATATTCATCCTTATTCCCCCCTCTCTCTCTCTCTCTCTCCTCCTCCTCCTCCTCCTCCTCCTCCTTCTCCTCCTCCTCCTCCTCCTCCTCCTCCCCCTCCCCCTCCTCCTCCTCCTCCTCCTCGTCTTTTTCTTCTTCTCCTTCTTCTTTTTCTTCTCGAACTAATTATCATTTCTATCATCAGTTTAATGTTGTTATTATTATTATCATTATTATTATCTTTGAATAAGTTTTTTTTCTTCTTATCTGTCTGTAAATATTACTATTTTAACTTATTAATTGTGTACATGTATGCGGGGACCCCACTGGAAATAAGCTTTCGAGCTTTCGTTGGTTATCCTGTTCAAGCCGACTTAATTTTGATCTGTTATTAATATATTGTTGTATTTTGGAAGCTTGAAGAATATTTTAAATAATCAATCAATTGTTACTACCATTACTGTTATGATTATTATTATTATCATCATCATCATCATTGTGCAAAACATAATTATACGCTGGTATGAATGTAGATTTAAAAAACATTGCATTTTTCAGAATTTATTCATGTTTCCAACAAAACATTACAAATCAATTATAAGCATTTAAAACAAATGTAAGAAATACATGTTGGAAACAGAGGGGTCCACTAAAAAGCAATGCTTTTACAAGTGTGAACACCTCAAATGAGTGTCATAAGTGCTATTAATCTGATACAATGCATATTGAATTTTAATTTGTTATGAAGTATAAATAAAATCACCTATCCATTCATATCATAAAGGATATAATGTACATTATTTTGACAGGTCTATCACTCGTCTTGGAATTAATTTATCGAGGGGCAAAGAACGAACAGGAAGTCCACATTGTGACCATTCACTTTTTAACTCGAGTCATAATAAAACTTGATCGATGTTGTGGTCTTTGAGTCATGGCTGATCTGTTGTGACATGTTGATGATGGTTCTCCAGACTCCAGAGTGTTTTGTCTTGAGCCAATTGATGACTTGAGAGGTGGGATAGACCGGGTTAAGTATTCTGACTACATCGGTCCATCATTAGGGACTTTTAGATTTGCACGTCGACCGCTTTGTCTGCAACGTGTGACGTCATTTTAAGGCACTGCGCATGCGTCACGTCGTCTCAGTCGGCGATCTAGAATGCGTCAACCTTGATTTTCCTAAATACAGTACGGTACTAGTATATGCCGCGTGCGCATAAAATATACAGTTCCACAGGTAGACATATATAGGAACATCCCTTCCCTGCTATTATGTAAAAATGTGTAGAACAGGTGTCACATGCATATTCACCTGTTCTACACATTTTTACATAATAGCAGTGAAGAGATGTTCTACCACAGCAATTGTTGAGGGTAGAATGAGAAACTGTATATTTTGTCCTCTTTCTTTGTCCGTCATGATGAATTGATGATAGTGTTACTTCCTGCATGCATGTATATCGCCGAGTGCAATCTAAAAGATTTCTAATAAGCGAGTTCGTAATTAGGATTTGCGCATGGGCAGATAAAGGTCATTTGTACCCAAATTGTAAAACCATTCAGACGAATACTCCGGTCGTGCTCATGAAAGTTATGTAATCAGTATTCATTTATGCACCAACAGTACATTTATCTGATACACAGGTGGAAGTATCCATCGTGGCTAAGATCTGTGGGGTCACGGTCTCACTCTGTGGATGAAATATGATTTACCAAGGCTGTTGGTTATAGGGTGGGAGGAGGCATTTACCTGTCTTCCCCGTCCTCTTTGGTCTCTCTTTTTGCTTTCTTCCTCTGGGGGGCAAACCCCCTCCGCCCCTTAGTAATGCCTTTGGTCAGGCAAAGATATCATCAATCATCCAATAAATCAACTAATCAATATCTTTCAAGTTCCCGCTGTTCCACTGCTGTGACGCCTCGAACCCTTGCCGCAATCACAGTTACACTGTTCTCTAGAACATCCAAAGACGCCACATAAACCACCTCTGCATCTTAGTACCGTGACACACATCGCGAGGATACCAACGAAGAGGACGATGAAGGCGGCGACGACACCGAAGGTGATAAGTGCGTACCTCCCGGCATCTGATATTCCACCGCTGGAGCTAACCGTGACTTCGGGAGACGGAACTATTTCAGTGGAGGTTGTTTGAGTGGAAGAAAGGTTCATCATCGCCTGTAAATTAAAAATGTATTGGAAGGGATGAGAGAGAGAGAGAGAGAGAGAGAGAGAGAGAGACAGACAGAGAAATAGAGAGAGACAGAGAGATAGAGATTTAGAGAGAAAGAGAGAAAATGGTAAGAGATACAGAGAGAAAGAGAGAGATAGTCATAGAGATCCTCTTAACTTATGCAATCAATGATTAAGGTGATGGTAAAACATACTCGTTCAAATTACGTAAATGAAATTATTTCATAAGTGTAAACAAAGTATAGACGAAATTGATAGTTCCATTATAATACAGAGGATCGATCAGCAGATGAGTCGAATTCCATTGAAATATGGATGAAGTCAATACTATAGGCACCTATTTACAAGATTGACCGATTTGAATCACAAATGACTAAATTTACTTCAGCATTTGCCTTTTCCAGCCTTTTCTTGGACGAAACTGAATTCAACTTATGAAATTGAATGATAAAAATCCTGAATTAGACATCGGAAGCATATAAAGCAAACATAACAAAGCCATTCTGATGTTCATATCTATGGCGTCTACACGACTGTTTCATGCATAATATATTCTCATAAATATATACCATACGGTAAACATTATTGGCTAATTCATGCAACCGTCTTAGAGTCTTTAGCTGCCTACATTATTTATGATAGCATTGCATTGCATGCTCTCAGCTAGAATGACGCAGCTAGTGTCGATTAAAAAAAAAAACGTTCCCAATTGGTCATCTTGTTGCAATGTTGTAGAAGAGGTTATTGAGAAAGATAGTTAATCTGCTATTCAGACTAACTATGCATGTATGATATCTTGATTATGTTTCTTTGACTTTTCATGATTTGTTTATGAAAATGGTGAATAAATTCAATTAAAGGTTTTAATGACATACAAATAATAGGAGATCAAAATCACATAAAATGAATAGCACTGCACACACAAATAGGTATGTGGGACCATACATACACACGGCATGGAAGTTTGGTCCACGCTTTCGGGCTATTTCTTGTCATAATGGCAAAATGAGGGCACATTGAACATCAATCCCTTTTAAGGGTTATTTTATGCTATGAACCTCTTCATCAGTGTTAAAAACAATAATAAATCTCACACACTAGGTTAACATTTTCCGCGACGTTCACTTATGATTAAAAAGTTAAAGTTAACGGGAAAACAGAAATTACTCGACGCCAATAAAATATTCTTGGAAAAAACAGAGATAAAGTCTAATCATATTATTGTCTGCAATTGCTGTCAGTTGTAGTAACACAGAACTTGGCTAAAGACTCTTATAAAGAGGAATTTTACCAACTAATTTGTGCACCCTAACAAAAATGTATATATAATTCCTACTTACATGCTTTGGCAGACCAAATCATAGTTTAAGGCACCGGTACTGTATGTGTGCATGCTACTAAGCCGATCGTCACAAAAGAATACCAAAAAGCAGTGGATTATTTGCATTTTTTTTTACTCTTTCCATGCTTACGCTCCAACAAACCCTTTCTTCTATTTCCCCTTTCGTGCTTGAAATATTCAGTTTGTGAACAATAAGTCCAGGGCCTTTAACTATATGTTATAGAAAATAAACGTGGGCGCTTGAAACTGCGCGTGAGTGAACATGGGTGAGGGTGGGGGGGGGGGGGGGGGGGGGGGGGGAATATAAACGCCCACTGTATTTCTATGAATGATTTGTATTGTTTTGGAATCAATAACAAAAACTATGGAGGAGAACAAATGGACGCGTGGGGGTGTGTTTTTATATTTATCTGCTTTGTTCGACAGATAGATGATAAAAACTAAAGGTAGGTATTTTAGGCAACATGAGAAATTTCTCATCAGGAGGTTCGCAGTTACGTAAAGTCAGTGACGTAAAGTGTGAGAAGGCAAGGGGCCCGAGCTAAACAAAGATCAGAGCGCGCGGAGGTGAAATTAACATAAGGAGGAAGATTTGAAATAAACTTCACTAATTGATATATAGATCAGACCAACAACAACAAAAAACTTGACTAATCCACCAAGAGTCATATCGATTAACAAATCACCAATCAATTTGAAGAAATAGCAAATAATGTTGTTTGAGTTGACCGATAAAACCAATCAATCAAATAGCGACACACCATTTAACGCAGCGTAATTAAACAGTTGATTTAATCAATCAATCAATCAACAAATCAACCTTATAGATCATTTGATAACTTGCATAAATTGAGACATTCCAACCCATACGTGTATTTATCAATCAATCAATCAGTTTGTTGATCAAGCAATCAAGCAATCAGTCAGTCAATAATTAGTCAACCTCGACACCTTGAGCATTAAGATAAGCAGTTAATGATACGTATTATTTCAAAAGTAAACGGAATTAATCGATCAATCAATCAATCATCAATAAACCGGATAGTCAATCAACCAATCAAACACCCGGATATTCAATTAATCAACCGGATAATCATCTAGATAGTCAATCAATCAATCGGATAACCAATCAATTACACAAACAAACAAAACAATGTACAAACAACCCGCACTCAGATATCTATCACACCGTGAGTCATTTTTTGAAAGTTTATTCACTCCAAAATTCAAAACAGACTGTATTGATTCAAATCTCCTACCTATAATGAAGCTACCCAACGTGAAGCTTATATCAAAAGAAAAAATAGGCATAAAACAGATTTTAACTAATTATTATTTCGTGTCATCATGTGTTTAAGGTTTTCATCAAAATATGATTTCGACACCTGACTTAAGATGTAAGCATTGATTGCAAAAGATGCTCATTTCATCCTTGTTATTCTCTACAACATATTCCCTGTCGGAAGGAATATACTGTCCCACAGTATGAGCTACTATGACCACATTTGTTCACACTGTGACACTTTGAAAATGTTTAAAATCTTCATGCGTACGCTTATTGATTGCATGCAGTGAAGTTACATCTAGTATCTACCAGCCTATGGAAGTGTTTCAAGTCCTCTGTATGACCACACTGTGATTTACTCTTATGACCACAGTATGTTACCTTGTGAAAAATTTGCGAACCCAGAGTGTACCTCTATTTGAGATTCGTGTGTGCCACATTGACAAGGCTGTCAAACTGGTCCAAAAACTTCCCTGATGTTACTTGTAATGGTGATGTTTTTTTTTCGACCACAGTGTGTTTTCTTATGAAACAGTAAGAAACGGGATGAACAAGTGTGTTCATGTTGCAGAAACTATATCGATTTTCTTTTTGTCCGCAGTGTGGTCATAATGGATTCATATTGTCAGTACTAGCGCAGTATTTGAAATCTGCCATGTGGTCACACTGTGGTAAGTACCCATTGTGTCCACAGTAGTTTACACTGTGTTATAGCGCAAACAAACTTTAATAATATAATGTATTCATAATACTAGCACCGTGAACGTATAATTTGTTTTAAACTGTATTGGTACATTCTATGGATTTCTTTCTAGCCACAGTGTGCAATACTGTGAAAATGGAGAGAAGAGGGCGTGTTCATATTGCCGTACGTTTATGTAAATTCCCACCGTTACTACAGAATGTCCATTCATGAAACCAATGTGAACATGGTATGGACAGATGTGACAACTCTTTGGTCCACACGATCTAAAAGAATAGGACTATGGCAATCTCCTTTGAAGTAAAACCATA
>JAVYIG010018161.1:0-22145 GCA_035222895.1 Strongylocentrotus droebachiensis
TGCTTCAATCTTAGGGTTCATATAGCCTATTTACTTTTACAACATATTTTCATAGAGAATTAATGATAGGAAACGTTTAACCCATCAGGGAAAAAACATACTTTAACAATTTTGTGGGCTACTTTCAAGCTTGCTTGCATGAAAATAACACTCTTTAATTTGTGTTGCTTTGAACTCTCTGCAAATTTTTTTGGGCTCTTTTATGACTTTTGGGGGCTCTTTAGGGCATTTCGGGGGGCTAATTCGCCCCGAGCCCCTGTGTATTTTTTCACTGTAACCCATTGCTAACGGGAACCGCGGGCTGGCTTCTGTTTTAAGTCTATGGGAATGAGAGAGTTCAGTATTCAAAGGGTTCATTCATCCTGAATCAAATAATCAGTACACAATGATGCATGATTCATCTCTTTACACAAAGAAGAAAATATTGTGTTAGCTTCACGTTTCACGAATCAAAAAAAGGTAATAACAATCACATAGATATTTAGATGTTAAACCTTCACCTACTTGTAGATCTGACTGTGTAGGGTGGGGTACGGCAGGGTAGGGTAGGGTAGGGTAGGGTAGGGTAGGGTAGGGTAGGGTAAGGGAGGGTGGGGTGCGGTGGGGTGGGGAAGGGTGGGTGGGGGGTGCAGAAGGGTTTGGGGGATAAGTGTGCAAGTTAGAGGTGCAGAAAGAATGCATTCTGTAAAAAGTTTAGGGGCAGAATTGAGGAAATCTTATCTTGTAAACGTACAGGTTGTAAATGTACATGGACAGTATTACAGACATTAATGATGAATCAAAGGTGTCAGATTCTTCAAGGGGTGTGCTCATTGTCAGGTCCAGTTAAGTATTATGACGGGCAAACTCAAACTTGATCGGAATGGTCAAGTGGGTTTTCTGGCCAGTAGACAGGAATTCAGAGATTTCCACAAGGAATCGCCCAGTCAATGTCTACCTCTTATTAAAATGAGAGGTCATCTAGAACAATCAAGATATCCTCATCTAACAGGTTTAATATTTCACCCTGAAAGGAGACTTTTCAGGAAAATAAATGGTAACATTAAAATAAAAAAGACTGTACTGTAAAATGTCAAATCAAACTCTTTCAAAACAATATTTTCCAAATCAGCTTCACAAACGGAAGTTGTCTAAATGTACAATATGTAACTGTAAATGGAGAGTAGTACAGACATTACTTTAGTCATTGTTCAGTTAAATTACAAATAAGTTGATAATGACAAATAGATATTTTATTCCCTCGTAAAGATACAATGCAGTACCATGAGGATCGAGTTGCGCCTCCTGCATTAGAGCGTATAACAGACGAGAATAAGGATTAAAGGAAGTATAATACAAAGGTCATGTCCAATGCTGTTATTCTCTGCTGAGATCTGTTATAGATTTAGACCTATCTTTGTTGTCAAACTATTCATCAAGATAGCAATTAACAAAGCAAAACTTGTCAGAAGTGACACCTTAATCATGAAAGTAACGACTTGTCACAAGCACCAAAAATGAACACCAACAGACAAACTGTGCTCCATTCTAAACTAGGAAAGTGGGACTCTTACCTATGCAGCATATGCATGTACATAAGGTAGTCATGATAGAACATTTGTTTCCAGTATAAATCCATGAGGTGTCAAACGGCTCTGCGACTCGGCGGAACATGTGCACAGAAAACAGGATAGGATTCTACAAACGGCGGCGGCAGTGTTATGATTAAGAGTCCAATTATAGCTCTCGCCAAACAAATATTCACGCATTTTCAGCAGGAATCCTTAACAGCTCGCAACTTCCTGCCCACGTTGTTTCTTCTTCTTTTTCCAGCAGCAGCAGCAGCAGCAGAGCAACGAGGGGGGAAGAATGAATAGGAGCTGGCAGCAGGTGCTTTAAGAGGGGTGAATAGCGCCTCTTTTTGCTGGGGCGGTGGTTTGTCTCTCTCTCCTCTTTTGCGGGGAACATGCAAGAGTTTAATGGTCTGTGGGTGCAAGGTTATTCCTATAGAAGTCAATTGTCATTTGGAACCATTGGAGGGTGACTTATGATTTTAAAAAGTAAAGTTAATCTTTGTTATTATTTGTCTGTTCATATAGACAGGGCTAACTTTTAGGGTCGACTATTTGTACTTGCGGGGAAGGTGGGTGCAGTTTGTTTTGTCTGCTTCCTGGTTGGAGCTGCTCTGAAATGGGTTGGGTTTGTGATTGTTATATCTTTCTCTCTTTTTTATACTTTATCTCTCTCTCTCTCTCTCTCTCTCCTTTTCTCTTTATCTGCTCCCCCCCCCCCCTCTCTTTCTCTCTCTCTCTCTCTATTTTCCCCTTATCTCTCCTGTCTATTTTTCTTACTCTTTTGCTCTTTAACTTTATCAATCCCCTTTTTCTGTCTGTCCGTCTCTCTCTCTCTCTCTCTCTCTGCCCCCCCCTTCCATGTTTGTTTCTCTTTGTGGGTCCCGACTCTCCCCCCCGACTCTCCCTCTCTCTGCCTCTCCCCCCCCCCCCTCTCTCTGCCCCTCCCTCCCTCCCTCCCTCCCTCTGTAGTTGTGTTTCTCTGCAGGTCCCTGAACCTCTCTCACTTTCTCTAATTCCCCCAACCCATATTTTTGTTTCTCTTTCGCCCCTACCCCTCCCCCACTCTCTCTATCACCCCCATCCCCCATGAGTGTGTCTCTCTGTGTATCCCTAACTCTCTCCATACGTCTCTCTCTCTCTCTCTCTCTCTCTCTCTCTATTTGTATATTTGCATGTACCCATACAAATCTTTCTACTTCTCTTTCCTCTTGAAAGTTATGTTCTATCTGTCTGTTTTCTGTCTTTCTTTTTTTTTAAACCTCTGATCAATCTTTAATGAAAACAGACACAAGCTGTAAATGACAAGTGTAAAAGGGTGAAAATTTAAATGTCCAACCTTGAGAGCAAAACAAACAAAATTCCAGAGCAAAATCAAATGGTGCTCTATTGTTTTCAGCACTATTAAACAGGCCTTGGAATTAATATGAAAAAGACAACTTAATTCAATGGGCATTGTTAATTGCTGTTGATGGTCAATTTGGAAATGCTTTGAACAATCATTTATTGAAATAATAAATGAGATATTCAAGCAGCCTTGTCTTCTATCAAAGTTTGCCCTCTCTTATTAGACAAATATGCATTTCATCAGAAATACAATAATTTAAGGCATTGTTTAAAACTTCCAAAGATTTTTAGAATAAACATGGCAGTTATGCCCTACCAAATTTTTCCATATTAATCTGTCAAAATCTGACCTTTGGAATTCAATTTGAAAGAAAATAATAGCTGTGAAGCTGTAAAAAACGAGGTTAAATTCACTATGAAATACTTCGGTCAATGTAAATAAGTGACAATATTTACAATGCAATGGTCTGGAAGGGTACATTGTGTACTTGTACAAGTAGGTCACTTAGATAAATGGACAATTCAAGAGAGAATATAGTTGTGGCGCTGTCAGTGCATTGTTTGTATATGATTTATAGTGGACGATTTTCAAAAAAGGTGTTTTTCCATATTCTTTTAGTCAATAATTCTAAAATGGATATGTTGATATATATCAGCAGTAACCTAATCAATTAATCAACTATTTCATCATTTTTAAAGTCTTGTATTGCTAACCCTATGAAATAGGACATTTTAAAACACATCTCTTGGTCGGTAATATTTAATATGGAAGATTTTTCAGAATATCATAATCAGAGTCTGAATGCACAGACTAGTCCTGCTGGTGATGATGGTTGAGAGATCCAAGGTCCGCACATAGAAACCTAGAAACCGAAGGGTGCATTCCTTTATATGGCTCATGGCCGTATTGCTTTTCACAGAAACTCTCATCAAAGCATGCATCCATCCCACAACGAGGCACAATACGAGATATTATTCTATTGTTTGTTGAGCTCCAGAGGGATACTAACATGTACTCCTATCAAGGATTCTGCTCATGTAATTTAATACAGAACTAATTCCCTTCTGGCATTAAACAGATTACTTTCACAAAAAATTGTCTAAAGACTGGTGAATTTTCAAATAGAATTTCTTCGGGAAGCATTTGATTTAAAGAAACTGTTGTTTTGTTGAAGTATTGGAATGTTTATTTTTTTTTTTTTTTTAATTATCTTTCCTGTGCATATAATAAAAGTAAACAAACTTGATCTTTGAACATTCTTTGAAAATTGAATAAATAGAATGAAAAAATAAACCAATTAACTTTGCTGTGGATGTTGGGCTACTTCTGTAGCTTGTGTTTTGCTTTGTTTTGAAATAGAAACTGAATTATCTCACTTTTTCCTGGAAAATAAAGCAACGGTTAAAATTTAAAATGACTTGTAAAAAAATAAAAAATAAAATTGGCTGAAAATTAGTAATAATAATCTTTTGTGTGATAACTGTGGCTCTCGGGGGAAAAGAAAAACCCAATCTCTAAAAAAGCCCCTCCCTCTGCCTTCCCCCTAAGTGACATATTAATTAATTTCCATATATATAATATTATATAGGTACATAATGTCAAGGATTAGGTGTAGTTTATTATTAAAGATACAATTCTTCCCATCCTCCTGATGGTGGTGGGTGGTGGGTGGATCCAATAAAAAGAAACATTACTTCAAAGGACAAAGGCTGATGACAAAATTCCAACTACCCCTATGTGTAGAATGTGCTTTCTGAGGCGCGATTTCTCTTTCATAGATCATCTAATCTTTCATTCATGGATCAGTGAGTAGCTACAGAGCCTAAATTTATAGTTAAGAGGATCATGGAATTTCCCTCTCAGTGTCCCCCCGAATCCCAAGTCTATTGTCTGGGGTGCCATGGCCTTTTCACCAGGTGAAAAACTGGGTGCAGCCTCCGCCCCATATCTGGGGTGAACCGCCGTGACCCCACGTGGGGTCATGTTCATATGTATCTTCCAGGGTAGTGTGAGAAAAGGAAAGGAGTTCTATTGATTGCAGTTCAACTTAGTCTGCTCATGCAGACTGTTGTGAAGTGGTATTCACTACGGTAGTCGGAACTGAAACTATTCATCAAAACAGAGTGAGAGAGGGCGGGAGAGAAAGGAGATACAAGGAGGGAGGGGGTAAAAAAAGGAGGGGGTAGAATAATTGAGAATGGTGAGAGAATGAGGGGATGGGGAAGGGTGGAGGGAAAGGATAATAACTGAAACTATTCATCACATTCACAAAACAGAGCGAGAGAGGGCAGGGAGAGAAACGGATACACAAGGAGGTAGGGGGTTAAAAAGAGGGGGTAGAATAATTGAGAATGGTGAGAGAATGAGGGGATGGGGAGGGAAGGGATAATAAATAAAGCCTATCGAGAGAAATCCGGAGTGATACACACAGAAAGATGGAGAAACAGAAATAAGAAATAGAGATGGAGAAGAGGCAGAAATTAAAAGAATGAGAGAAAGAATTGTTAATGTTAAATTTTTCATTAATTTATTTAGAAGTATTTAAATTGTTCCATTTTCAATTCACGCTGTAATTTTGTTTTTCTTCATTAATTGGTATTCAGTATATCCACTAAAAATATAGTTCATTAACTTAGAAGAAAGAGAGGGAGTATGTTGAATGCATAATCTAGGAAATTCCACTTTTCTCTATGTGATTATTAATGATAAATCTATTTCCTCTTTAATATCCCATTCTCACTCTTGATCCAACATTCCTTCATATCGATAGTCACAGGAAATGACACAAAATGCCAGTGAACTTGTTGACCCTTAATCATACCTTACCCCGATGGCAGTCCATCCGACCTGTCAACTCTATATTCAACATTTTGATAGTTATTTATATGTCAAGAGTTTGACATGAAATTTGAGTCTATGCATATGAAACTTCTAGGCAATATATATTTGGGGATGGGGGGGGGGGGGGCGGAGAGGAAAAACAAATGGTTTGAAACCTGTCAATCGCAGTCTACAGTTTGGGAGCTGTCATTACACCAAGAGCTGGCTTATACTTTGATTATATGTGAATTAAATGCACAATTTATTTATTATTTTCATTTGGGGGTAACAAAATGGAGGTTTACTGTTCATAAATCTATCTCATACTGGAATTAATAATATTTCAAAAATAAAAAAGAAAGTTGTATCATTGTGTGTTAATAAGTGAAATTAGTATTTTGGTAAATTTTCAACATTACTTTCCAAAATGCGGGAGGAAAATACCATACATAGCAATTTCATAAATAACTGAATCCTGAAAAGAAATGTTTCACCTTTCAAGTTTGTTTTCTTGGTGATTTTGCTGTCCTACGTTGGATTTTTTTTAATTCCCACAGCCCCCGGAAGCTTCAATAGTACCTTTAATACCCAAAAAGGCAGTATTTATAATTGAAAGTTCATGGAAAGTGTGGGAAATCAACTAAAAAGAAGCCTGTGTCTGTGGATTGCATGACTAATTTCTGCACCAACGCAGCAGAGCCCTCTGGAAATGGGATTGAGCCCCGCCTCTAAAGGAGAAAGAACACTTTTGGTCTATTTATCCATGAAGGGTTGTCTGGGGTTCATAAAAAAATTGCTGGGTTCAGCAGGGGCGATAAAATGCATCAAAAATATAAACCCTTTCGGTGCCATGGTTGCCAATTCCTTTCCACAAATTTGAATTTTATACAATGCATTTGGACTAAGAAATTTCACCTTTTTTCTATCAAAACAGAAACATGTACACATATTGTGGAGTTTGTGAACATGGAAAATGTTTTATACCAAATTTAAAATGTGATAGATAATAAAAAGAATTAATATTTTGACACTTGAAACTCTGACAAACTTTTGCATTTCATATTTTTTCATAATGGTATTCAAAATAAATAAAATCATGTTTCATAGGCCCATACAGTGTGTAGTTCTAGAACCTAACAATATCTACTTGTGTTTTGGCTCAGAAGCCATTATTATAATCCACTAGCAATTAAGTATACTTGGATAGTGATAAAGATAAAAAGAGGCTAAAAAATGCTTAAAATTATTTTCCCTGTCCAGTGCTGAACAATTATCTTTAAAGCAGGAGATGGTTTAAACAAAAAACAACTACCGGTACATGTTCCTGTGTAAGGACTAATGGCTTAATTCACCACAGACAATAAAAAACTTAAGATTCAAGAAGTTAATGATGAATTCAAAGGAGCCGGATTCCTTAAGGGGTGTGGGAATTGTCAGGTTCACTTAAGTATTATGACGGGCGAACTCAAACTTGATTGGAATGGTCAAGCGGTCAGTTTTCTGGCCAGCAGACAGGAATTCAAAGATTTCCACAAGGACCCGCCCAGTTGAATGTCTACCTCGTATTAATATGAGAGGTCATCAAGAACAATCAAGATATCCTCATCTTAAACAGGTTTGACCTTTCACCTGGAAAGGAGGCTTTTCAGGAAAATAAGTAGAAACATTATTAATTAAAATTTTAAAAACACTATGCTGTAAAATGTAAAATCAAACTCTTTCAAAATGATGTTTTCAAAATTGGCTTCAGAAACAGTATTTTGTCTATTTGAGGCCACTCAGCTAAAACTATCAATAAGTCACCAGGATTAAATTGAGCTTTTGTGAATATGTGAGTTTATTTGTTGTTTTGGTTATTTGGTTATTTTCTGAAAGTAACAAATTGTAAGCTTTTAATTAAATTTAAGGTATGAATGAAGTCTATTCTACTAGAATCCATTTGAATAAAATATGGACTGATTTCATATACGTTTATAATGCAGCTCCAGATTAGCTCTGTTTCTGACTTAAAGTGGAACTGTGTCCACCATTTTTTCCAATGGTTTGATACTTTTAAGTCATACATAAATAGTTTTCCAACTACCGGTAGCATTTACATACAGTAGATCTATAATCACTGCTTTAGGAGAATATTTTCACAGCTAGCAATTTGAACGTTCTACTGCAACTTGTTTTGAATAATTTGAGTTAACATTGATGGAGAAATGCAAAAATATGGACTTGGTGTCACAGTCAAAGAGGTGTGACGTGACAATAATTTGGTATTTCTGGTCTTGGATCATGTCAATTTTTCTTCCTTTTCTTCTTTCACGTCTTCACCATCCTATGACCCAGACCCGAAGAGCCACAGACAACCTTGCTGGGTGAGAATTAAAGTTGAGCAGACAGGATATCCTAGGTCTTTATCCCCGAACAGGAATATTCCAACATGAACAAAAGGCTTTCCAAACAAGACGTTGAAATGTGATAGCAGAGAGAGAGAGAGAGAGAGAGAGAGAGAGAGAGAAAGAAAGGGAAAGTTACAAGTGAAGGAGTGGAAGAAGAAGGCTGAGAAAGAGGGGGGGCCAAGGGACATTGAAAGCTACACCACATGAGCAGGGAACATCATAAAGTAGAGAGAGAGAGGGTGAATGATACAGAGAGAAAGAGAGAGAGAGAGAGAGAGAGAGAGAGAGAGACCAAGAAGAGAGAGAGAGAGAGACCAAGAAGAGAGAGAGAGAGAGAGAGTGAAAGAGAGAAAGAGAAGGGTGTGGAAGAGAAGAAGGGTTGAGGAGATGAGACAGAGGGAGAGGGGGAGAGAAGACGAGGGGGGGGACAGACAAATGGAGGGAACAAATAGAAAGAAAGATAGAAAGAGGGAGAGATTACATCATTGTATTAGTTCTTGGAAAAAATGATGACAAAGGGTTGAACAGAACAGGAGAGGCAAAGGAAAGGACACAAATTAAAGGAGAGGGACAAAGAGCATTGAGGGACGAAGAGCATTGGGGGACAAGCGCAAAGAAAAGAAAAAAATAAAACAAGTTTTGAAGATGTACATATAAATAGAACAAATAAACTTACCAAAATGTTCTCATACACTCATCACATGCTGTGTAAACTTGTTCTGTGTTCAAAGAAATTAGAAACAAAAATCACACACATTACTAAGAATCTGTATATTCCACATAAACTACTTTCAGAGTATAATCATAAGCACACATGTAAGAGCCAAAACCATTATATTAATTCATGTACTTTTGAACTAAATATAAAGGTTAAAAGAAACAAAATAGCTTTCTCTCCCTGACCCCCCCCCCCCCCCCCCCTCTCTCTCTCTCTCTCTCTCTCTTGCACATATACCTTACATAATTAATATCTCTTAATTCCCATTCCCTTTCAAAAGCGTAGAGCATCAATTTCCATATCACTAACATTCCAGCAGATAGATTACAAGCTACCGTATATAACGGTGTATAAACCGCACTTTTTTGCCGCCGAAAAAATTTCAAAGTCGGGGGTGCGGTTTATACACGGTACACCAAAAAAAAAAAAAAAAAAAAAAAAAAAAAAAAAAAAAAAATTAAAGTTTCAATTTATGCCCCTCCACCTGGCGCTATGCCTGGCAATGTCCCCCAGCTCGGTAATCGGTGTGTTGACTCACCACTCGGAAACTAGAACAACACTCAAATTTGTCTGTCATCTTGGTTTGAAAGTAATCTTTCTGATAGATCTCAATATGTAGTTTATAATAATAATTCCTCCAATTTTTCTTCTATTACATGGTGTACCATAAGGTTCTATCCTAGGTCCCTACTGTTTTTTAATTTACAGTACCGTAATGATCTTACACACAAAAAAAAAAATCTCGGCAAGAAAAAGAGGGGTGCGGTTAATACACGAGGGCGGTTTATACAACGTTATTTACGGTATTAAAACAGTTGGGTTTCTAACGAGACGCGAGGGTGTGGCAGTTAATTCAGGGTGTGGCAACTTTGTAAATGATGCTAATTGAGACAAATGTTCAGCACTCTGTTCTTGGCTTTTCATGCCTGGGTTAATAACAGTCTTGTCTCCTACATGTACATGTACAGACAGTATCTAAGACGGTTTATGATCGTGTTTGTTATGAATTACAGATTCCCAGACTATTGATGTCTCTTGAGTGTAGAATCGGTTTCCTTCCCCTGGAGCTGCCATTATTAATTAAAGCTAATCTTGACTTGTGTCGCTGCATTTCAAGCAAAACAGACAAATGTTACTCTGAAGCATTTATCATGCGGTGGATGGTTCTCTAGAGTCACTTTGGACAAGCAAAATATAATCAAATGAATAAAAACCTGCTGAAATATCACATTCCTTTCATCATAACATAAAAATTCTACATATGGTACTACAAATTATAAAATATGTATAGGACACTAAGACTACGTTTTATTGTATACAGTAAGTTTGATTTCCTTATAAATAATTCCTTGCTCGTTTCTCACCAAAAATCGTTTGGCAGATATCAGTAATATGTAATCTTGAATATTTGGTGATAATTTATTTTGACCGGTAAGAAATTATTTTCTGTCATTATTTATAGAACTCATAGATTGCTTTTGATCTTGCAAGATATAGGGCATGTACATACTGTAGCATGTAGCAGGTCATGCATGCACAGAAGTGAGGATGGTGCACTATACAATAATATGTATAATGTAGCACAGAGAAAATGATCACACTATAGGGAACAATTGTCTGTTTCGAGTATTATTCATAAACAATCACCAAATAAAAAAAAGAGATTTTGCCATTCTCAACTCACATACATGTATGTAAAAGCGGCTTGTGAGTAGACTACTTAAAGCACCAGTAGTGATACCTGCACACCCTCGCTTAAAGGTATTACAAAGTTTTGGGAAATTTTGAAAATGGATGGATAGTGAATCTTTACAATTTTGATATATTTTGATGCCCCTGTGGATGTATTAAAAGCACCAGAAATTTCAGCCCCTAAAACACTTCTGCTTTCGAGAAAAATTGAATATAAAGATTTACCGGTGCTCCCGGTAAATTTTGATGAATTTCAAAAAAAGCTCCTACGGCCGTACAATGGTAGCTGCGACCATGAAAATCTCAGAATATGTAGTTGTGGTATATAATTTCCGAACGGGAATATCTAATCGGTCGATTTTAGTCAATAAACATTGTTTTATGGCTTAATTAATATCTTGACCTTGAGAGGGAGCTATTCAACATAAAGTGTTTATTATTTACAATTTCATAACTTTAGAGTCGATTTCGACCGCGACAACGATCACTGAATATTGTAGGATCGCATATGCTTCCAATATTTTCATTTGAACCAAATTCATGACCCCATACCAAAACTTTGTATTACCTTTAAAATAGGGCCCAAGTCTGACGTGTGCACAATTTTATTCTTAATTTTCTTCATTCTCCTTTATCTGTTTAATAGCCTATAGAATGCTGGTTGAAGGTTTTTTAAAATTGATTTTATACATGCATGTAATAGCTTAAGTGATTGGTAATCTGAAACACTTTATAACAGTAACACTAACAGTATCTTCTGGCTCTGAGCAAACTCATTACATGTATGTTCTATGTTAAGTAAGGTATGCATGAATGTGACAGTAATATTGAATTATATTACCAGCATTATTTTGATTGTAATTATCTTCATACAAAGTAGTTCCAAGGTAGCAAGCACTACAGCAGATATAAATCTGTAAAATATTGATGAACTATTATGGTGCCACCAAGTTCACAACATGTATTAAAAACAACACTTCATGAGTCAAAATTTCTTATATATATTACACCCCTTTTATTTCTCCACCTTGATCATGAATATTGTTCAATGATTCTGAATGTAAGAATGCATCAACCAGCTTTGAATTAATAAAAAGGAAATACAGGTTAGCCACTTTTCATTGTTAAAAACTATCAATTCAAACCTCTCCTGTCAGTGAAGGCGTTCGAATGTATTTGAAGTTGTTTTGGCTGCGATCGTGGTGTCAATCACATGACCTCCCAGTCAAGTCAGGTGAATTTAATTGAATATAATGGGTGGTTAGGTCAGTCCTCAGAAAGGTTACTTTTGGACAAGAACTCAGAGCTTGGTCAACGAACTGACCCATATACTGCAGTAAACAATGTCCTTAAAGACTGAAATATTGACAATATGTACGAGGTGAAGGTTGGCAGTTGAGGAGTTTTCTCTTTTTATGCCATTCTTCTTCTGGTCTTTTCCTCCCCCCCCCCCCCCCCTTCTTTATCTCCCTCTCTCATTCTTGCTCTCTCTATCTGTATCTCTCTTTCATTCTTTCTCTCTCCTTCATTCCTCTTTTCAACTATCTTTACCTCTTTATGTATCTTTTACAATATCTAATTTCACTGTTTATGTACTTTCCGGGATATACATTTCTGCACTTCAAGATTAAGTTGAGTTCTGGTCATGCGATTGCATTGTGAAAGAAACAGTGTGGAGTCGATCAGAAAAAGTTGATCATGTAGCATATAAGTATTGGGGTGCACTGCAAGGTTGTGGAATCATCAAAATGATAAGAAATTTGGCCCAGTCTTGGTAAAAGTAACAAGTACAGTACACAAGATGTGTATGGGACTACATAAACATGAGGCATAAAAATGAGGCCCACTTTTCAAAGCTGTTAATATGTCGTACCCGTAAATAACGTTGTATAAACCGCCCTCGTGTATTAACCGCACCCCTCTTTTTCGCCCTTAAAATTTTTTTTTTTTTTTTTTTTTTTTGCCGAGATTTTTTTTTTTTTGTGTGTAAGATCATTACGGTACTGTAAATTAAAAAACAGTAGGGACCTAGGATAGAACCTTGTGGTACACCATGTAATAGAAGAAAAATTGGAGGAATTATTATTATAAACTACATATTGAGATCTATCAGAAAGATTACTTTCAAACCAAGATGACAGACAAATTTGAGTGTTGTTCTAGTTTCCGAGTGGTGAGTCAACACACCGATTAGCGAGCTGGGAGACATTGCCAGGCATAGCGCCAGGTGGAGGGGCATAAATTGAAACTTTAAAATTTTTTTTTTTTTTTTTTGGTGTACCGTGTATAAACCGCACCCCCGACTTTGAAATTTTTTCGGCGGCAAAAAAGTGCGGTTTATACACCGTTATATACGGTATTTAGAATATGAAGGCTTTTAAAGAGCCATGCGTTTCTTTCAGGAAACATTTTTCCTTTGATGTTCTTCCATACTTGCACAATAACAAAAAAAAGCGCTCAAAGAGTCTTTTTGACCTTTTCCCAGAACTCAACCTTCTTATTACATGTAACTCTTTCTGGATTTTTTCTTCTTCTCTTTGTCGTTTAATGTGTTGGGTTCTGATAATGATGCAAATTAAAGACGGGGAAGTGAAATAATCGTACCTGCAAAAGAATGTCATAGATAATGTATACTTTTGATATGGTAGCAGGGTACGGTAATAATTGTGCATGTAAAGACGATGTACATGTTATAATGTCCCCAATATCGGTGTGACGGTGTCATGTACATGTACATGTATCATGTGTATACATGTATGTGCATGCTTATCTATGTTGGTGGTTTACAGTGAAGGACTACTGATATACGTCATAAGCAATGTGTGTATAGTTGCTTACATTTTAAAGGACCAAACTCCAAACAATTCATATCATGAAAAACAATTTCAAACGACCTCTCATGACCATTTCTCTTCAAATACATTTTGTCATCTCCAAATCGAGATAAATGTAAAGTAGTCGAGAGTGTGCCCCTATCATGAATGATCAACCTTTAATAATAATAATTATAATAAAAAACGGACCTTATAAAGCTCTTTCCCCAAAGTCTCTAAGCGCTTTTAAAGTGTTCCAATCACCAAAACATGTTTTGCTCTTGATGTGAGGGGTTCCATGTGGCTCTACTCTGTTCGAAATTTGAGCTTCAAATATAACTTCTACAATTACAAAGAGATATTGCAGTTGAAATACATTCTAACTTTCTAAGTTAACAGTATAAGTCGGAGAAGACTAGTTAACACACACCTTATAAACAGAACCCAAGTCCATTTTGGGCTCCATTCAAGTGATATACACAGGATCTAGTGCTATCCATTATTTCTTTATACTCCTTAACCATTTATATGTATAACGACAGGAATCCTTCCTGGGGTGGGAAGTAGGGTGTGAGGCCAACACCACCAAAAATTTACATACAATCACCAACCATCGAACTGTGCCTTGGTGTGGTTTTGGGTTCTACAAAATCGCTCCTCCATGACTAATATCAACTTTTAACCACTAAAATGGCATCCTCAGGTGAAAATTCCTCTAAATTGTCATTACTGATATTTTTCAGGAATTTGTTGTTGTTGAATATTTGGTGTACCAAGTACCGACAACAACAAATAAGAGTCCTACAGCAAAAATCCATCCAAATCTTAACCCTTTTTTTTTTTAATGTGGTTCTAAAATGTCAGTTAATGCTAACCATATAAGAGCTGTCATGTTTTCTGGTAATATTTAACAAACATTTCTAGTACTAATAAATATGAAACCTACAAACTAAAATGCTATCTGCCATTGGATAAAATGTATAGCAGTATAACATTAGTATGCATGTGTTTCACTTTTGGTTGTGCATTTAGTTTTGGGTATATGGTTTTAAAAGTAAACACTACAGACAATGTTTGTTGTTGCACATCAACGTCACATTTATTTCAAGAGCCTAATGCCACACTAACCGATATAATCTAAACATGTTTTTATCTTCTCAACTCAATTACCGGTAGTGTAATTACAACTATTTTTAGTCCTCGTTTTGATGGCAAATCTGCATCAAATGTTAATGTATGCAATAGGGTGCTTTTTGTAGGCCTATATGTACTACATGTATATGATGCGCTTTCATTCATTCCATATGTTGCATGCTGGGTGAAAGTGCATTTGCTAATTAATTACCAATCAAACTTATCAAAGCCTACAATCTCATGTACATTTGCATGTGCAGTATCTAGATCTCAAAAAATGTATCATATACAGCGAAACCTCACTAAAAGAGATACTGTTATTTTGCTCCAATTGTTTTTTTGTTTTTGTATTCGTCCTCTGATCAATCGCAAGTTTGCAGTCTCCTATCTCTTATGGACATAGTTGCGATTTATTTGCGATTGATATCAATCGCAAATAAGTTGGTCATGATCATACTATGTACACTGTTGAAACATGCAGAAATAGATAAAGAAAGAAAGAAAGTTCATTGACCCCAAGAAAGTTTGGTTGTACATTACTAGGTTTATCTTGTTAACGCTACTTGACATATAAAGTAACATTCTCTTTTACATGTAGGTGTTCTGACCCCCTACTTCACTGTACATGTACGAAAATAAATTCATGTTCGGGCACAATATCATGTTGAAATAATGTTAACTTTGCTTTGATGTACATGTATATACTGTTCCATTTCCTTTAAAACAACACAAAAGACATTTTAACATACATGTACCATATGAGAAAGTAATGGATTTCCATTTCTCTGTCTTCTTTTTATTGCTTCCTCCCTAATACATACCGGTAATTAAATGGACATACATGATACATGTACAGCAGCCTTTTCACACACAGCTAAAATTCTATAAACATGATTAGTATAAACGTGTTTGAAACGTGTTTGAAACGTGTTTAAACTAATCACGAGCCTTTCACACACAGAAATTTCGGTGCGATCGTTAACCGTTTTGTGATTAACTACTGCTCGTAAAATGCGCAGTAGTGCCATTGCGCATTGAAGGTCATGTCACATCAATCAAAGCGCACGCTCCATCCAGTTTAAACACGTCTGAAACACGTTTAAACACAAATAACCTTTCACACTCAAAATGTCAAGCTCACTAGATACGAACTTCGTATCTGCAGCCTGCTTTTAGGAGCGTATGCATCGCGACTTTGTATCTATCCCAACATCGTATAAACGATGTTCACACTGGGAAAATTTTCTATAAACATGTTTAAAACTGTTAAGTTAAACACGTTTATACTAATCATCTCTGGATACGATGAATTTTAGCTGTGTGTGAAAAGGCTGCAGGTGTACATGTATTGTATATCATGATCTGTTTGGAGCCAGAAGGGTGATATGCTTTAACACCTGTAGAGGTTTACGCCTTCCCACTCCGAACAGATGATATGTAAACAAACATCATACAATATATGCATCCATATTATATTACATGATATTGTCTGTTTGTAGCCAGAAGGGTTATAAATCTGTGTCAAAGCATAATGCCCTTCTGTACATGAAGAATTAACGTTCTTCTGGCTCCAAACCATGGAAAAAAATACACGGGGGCTTGGGGCAAATGAGCCCCCGAAATGCCCAAAAGAGCCCCTGAAAGTCTTAAAAGAGCCCCCAAATTTCGATGGAGTTCAATGCAAAACAAATTAAAGAGTGTTATTTTCATGCAAGCAAGCTTGAAAAGTAGCCCCCCAAATTTTTAAAGTAATTTTTTCCCTGCTCCAAACAGACGCTATAAAAGAATGATAAATACCAGGTCCGTAACTAGTATTTGAAAAAAATCAATATAATCATTGTTTACAATAAATACAGCATACCATCTGGCATCTATTCTGCTACGACCCAGAGGTGTGTCTTGCACACCTTTTACAATGGGACACGCCCCTTTTTGTAACCCTTACAATGTAGTAGGCCTAACTCTGGGCCTAAACGATAAGGGATGAAACTCCTCTGGCTCCAAGCAGATGATTTTTTTTTCTTCTTTTGTATCCATAATAATTTGCAACCAGGAATCATACAGTACATGTACTATGTAGCCTACATACATGTACATGTACATGTACATCTAATAGGCCTACCGGTATACATTGTAGTTCCTCATTATTACAATATTATTCAAGCTTAATGCTCGACCAAGCATTCACTTCAAAATCCTTACAAACTACATCATGTGTGACCCAATACCTTTACATGTATATCCTGCGTATTAGCTAGCCTGCATTGCAATCATCTTCCCTTGACAACAAGGCCATGCAACCCTAGGTGCTCTCCTTTTTATACACATCTCCCCTGCAGTGCCGATCTGGTGATCTAATTTGGGTTTCTCTTGGAAAAACCAGCAGGGATGTGATGCTGTGGGACTCTGTTTCTTAGATCCATGATGATCATACCAATATTATTATAATTATATGTCAAATTCTGTTAGTGGCAACTTTGAAGTGGGGTCCTTATAGTTACTAATTATAGAGTCTATATTCCTGCTCTAATTTTGATAGATTTGATGATCAGGCCAATATTATTCCAATTGTAGTTCTTGTATTTCTTTTATTATTAAATTGATTGAATTATTTTTATCATTTTTTATTATTGTTATTATTATTCTTCTTATTCTTTTTTTTAAATATACATTTTTTTTTTTTTGGGGGGGGGGGTGGGGTGGCTGTCATTTTGGCCAATCATTACAAAACATAAAAAGGCCGGCCTATTGGATTCGTTTACCTAGAGGGGTCACATAAACATTCAAATATATCTCTGTATAATTTATATTCCTGTATAATTGTGAAATCGAGTGAAGCCCTATTTTTGTTTACAGAAGAACATCATACAACTCATATCTTTAAAATAATTTTGTTCATTATTCATTGCCCATTGGTTATACACATGTACTGGTATAAACAACAGAACTGCATGTATCATGTTTAAAGGTAAAGACCAGTATTGGTAACGCCCCAATTTCAAAAATGAAATGGAAGCTCTCATTACCAATCATGTGAAAGAATACGTTTTGACTAATACATGATGATAAAAAATTTGCCGGGAAACCGCCTACTAATTCATATATTTGGTAAATTTATTTCTCTCATGGTCGTGTGAGAGAGATAGGGTAGTCCCATATACATCTTTCTGTGTATAGTGCTTGTAACTTTACGAAGAATGGGCTAAATTTCTTATCATTTTGATGATTCCAGAACCTTGCAGATGCTAGATGCTAGATGATCAACCTTTTCTGATCGATTCCACAACGTTTCTTTCACAATGCAATCGCATGACCATTACTGGTCTTTACCTTTAAGCGCTTCCAATCTATAACAAGTGAACCATTAAACAAAATGTAATCTTAGTTTCCCTTTCTATTCAAGTAAATTCCATTACCAGCCACCATAACAAATTAAAGGTTTTCTTTCATTAATTATATAATAATACTCTTTTATAAAATGTACTGCAGTACACATGCATGACAGGCACGTATTCCTCGCAGAAACGATGCAAAAGCTTCATTTGTCATTATGTATAGAGGTCTACATGTATGTAGTAAAGGGGCATGGAAGACTTGCATTGAATGGGTGCTTCCAAGCATGTCCCCTTGTATTCACACAAAATGAGCTCAATTTAACAATTCCTTAAAGTGATCAATCTTAGTTCAAACATACCACAGCAGAATTATTTGATATATGGCCTTGATAATAACCATATAACGAACCGATTTCTGTTCGATTCGACTCAATACATAAACACACCGCGCAAGCAAGTAAGGGGAACGGGGAATTACTATACTGTTCTACACACTGATTCCATTTATGCAGCCGGTGTATACAATAAAGGGCTGCGGCCGCACCCGTTTCTCGCATGCATACGCCCTACAGCTGCAAGTCGTGCGGTGTGTGTATGTTAGCGTTATATTCATGCTGGCATTACACGGGCAAGGCTTGGGTTGGGCACGTACGACGAAGGGCTTGGCATGCGAAACACCGTCATCATATACCTCAAAATCAAACTACGACAAAAAACACAGATAAAACTACCCATAAAACTCACCATCTTCGTTGCATTTGGTGTAAGCACAGTACTTATTTCTCCCGATCACGTCCGCCCCCTGATCTCGCCTCTTTTCTTCTGCCGGGAGAATTGGGCGTAGTTTTTTCAGCGAGGTTTCCACGGAGCTAGAAGGTACGCACTCCATGATTGTATGTACACAGTATTATTATTTCTTATCGAGAGATCCGTGCAGGCTTTTTGCGTTTGACAGTCGCCCACAATATGAGCTGCCACACCCTCTAAAGAGCATCCGGGTTCTTGACTACAGGGAACCTCCCCGAGGTCAGACAGCTTTAATATCACCGCACCCTCTGAAAAAGGGGTAGGCCTGGGTATAATATATGTTCATTTGATAACATAATACTCTAAAGGCTTTTTGTTAATACGTTACACAACTCCGTGTTTGATAATTTCTCGCACAGCTTAAATATTTACAATACTATGTTGGACATAATCCATGAATCGGACCATTAGCCTACATATAATTACTGGTAAGGGCGGGGCGGGTGGGGTGGAAATAAGAAAGGGTATACGCGTGTATAGTGCCTGAACATGCCAACAGTCTTGAGAAAGCACGTTGCTCGTCATATATCACTATCCAGCATAAAATCGAGCCACTAATCAATATTGTATTTATTGTATTTAATATCATATCTACATTTCTCATCTAAATTGATAACGAATTTTGCAAATGCCTAGGATATTACATTGATGAATGCTTTGCAAAAATTAGAGGGATATAAAGAGATGGCTAGAGCCAGAAGGAAGGATGAATCTCAGAAAGAGAAAAAGAGAGGTTGTCAGTGGACGACCCCCCCCCCCCCCTCTCCGCTCTCTCTCTCTCTCTCTCTCTCTTCTTTTCTCTTCCAGATTGAGGCAGGCTGTATAATCATTGCCATAAAATTAATGCACGTCACTCTTCATCCGACGAGGAATAAAATAGTTTGGAATATAAGCCAACTTGCATGAAAGTATTTAAAAGGTCAAGTGTACACAAACACACACCTCGAACCTGACATTTACATTTTCTGAACTGGGGTTCTCATTTCCCTTTAATTCAGTTAAAATAAAATCACTTGGAAATATGAAAGACCTCATGTAGGCTATATTGTTTCGTTCGTCAATTTTTCTATGTAATATTTTCTATATAATACCCACTGAGGCATATTCAGTAATTCATACACAGAGAGGCAAAATCTAGGCATAATATTATCAAGCTGCCGATTAGGGGGGCCGGGGGACATATGCCTTATGTGCCTCTTGTATAGCTACACCACAAGCAATTAAAGAGTAATTTCCTTGAAATCTTAAGTATACTGTCTCTTCGCTTAATTAATCCCCTTTCAGGAATTGCAAACAAGGGGAGGGGTGGGGGTTGAGTATACGCCGCCCTATAACTTACTGAATACGCCACAGATAGAAATCAGCAAAGTTGAAGCGGGAAGTCGGATATTGCGGGTCATACAATCAATGTTCACCGGAATCAGAGACACAGGGTGTAAAGGCTAAGGGGCGTTGCCTCAGCATTGAGGCATATAGTGCGATAATATTGAGGGCGTGATCTAGGGTAGGGTAGCACTATAGTGGCAACCCCTCCCCCCCCCCCGAATATAATGTTTACAATTATGAAAAAGTAAACAGAAAGCAAATCAAGAAACAAACTAAACTAAACGCAGCAACGACGGTCATTATTGCTGTTTTACAATATTATACACTGTTATTGATCGTGAAAATTGAATTTAAATTCAAGTCAACTCAAATCAATGCAAATTATAGTGATGTAATTATTGTAAGGGGCGTTTCCGCATCATTCCGAATGGGTTTATGGATGTCGAATAACATTTGCGGTAAGATTCCAACCGGCAAAACAGCAAATTTTCTGACAAAAAGGGTCCCTAGAACGAATGATATCCGATAATTATGAATCGTCGACAGAAATTTCGAGTACTTATAGGCAGTAGGGGTAACGCCCCTTATATTATAGTGATGTTCCTTTATAGTGGCTAAGGCGCTCGACCAATTTGAATTTGAAGGAAGTGAGCTTTTAAAAGAAAAATATTCATAATCTTGACAAATTATTGGGATGAATGTTATGAAGAACGCAAAAGATGAGGAGTTTATTCTAATCATTTGCCTTCTTCATAATGGTATAGTTATTACAAGAATAATAACATGAAATAAAGAAAACAGTTGCCCGGAAAGATATAAGGTTATATTTTGCCCTCACGGTTCCCCCACTCATTGTTTCTATTGTAGAGAAATTCATCTTCTTGAACTAACGAGGAATATTCATGGTATCCCCAAAATAGGAAGAGAGTGAGAGACAGACAGACATTACATACAGACAGACAGCGAGAGAGATGGAGGAGAAAATTTGGTTGACGAGTTGGCGATGGACAATGAGTCAAGATAATAAAAACTTCGGACACCACACTCCAGAATTATTTTGAATCACTTATTGTGAAGGAAGTGCGTGAATTTGTTTACTTTCCGACACCTATTATCAGCGCTCGTAAGTTGAACCCAACCTGAATAAATACGATTAAAATCACTATTACACAACAGTAATGGGGCGTAAACAACAATGAGAATGATATTATGTCTAAATGGGAACCCACGCAACAAACTGGTTTAACAAGTAATTTCCAGTTGACATGCTCTGATTTCTACGGTTCATTTATTATTTCCCATTAACATGATCAATGTGGTCTTTTTTCACGATAAATTTGTTAATGAAAAACAACACAGTTCTGGCTGCTCGTGGCCCCAATGAAAAAAATCAATTCTAGTGGGAATGTTTATTGGTTTTAAGAAATTAGGTCTCCTCAGTAATCATCACCTGCAACGAATTAGAAACAAGGAGGGGGAGAGAGAGAGGGGGAGAGAGAGAGAGAGAGAGAGAGGGGGAGAGAGAGAGAGAGAGAGAGAGAGAGGATGGAACTAAAGTAGACAGAAAGGATAAAAGAGCGTTAAGAGCAGGCACGTAACCAGAGTTTGATGTTGGGGGGGGGGGGGCACATACATGACTGTAATCGATCGAGGTAAAAAAAAAAAGGGGTAAAAAAAAGTTCAACCGATCTTGGAAAAAAAATTGGGGGGGCACGTGCCCCCCCCCCCCCTGTGGCTACGTGCCTGGTTAAGAGCCCCACCCCCACATTTAAACTCCTTTATGTCCATATAATTTAGGCTATGATCATTTTGTGTCCTCTAAACTATTTATCTTTAGATTAATATTAATCATCTATGTAAAGAGATCATCTATTACTCTGCTAAATGCATATTTATATTTATAATAATTAAAACAGTTGAAATTAAAATCCCTATATAAGTGTTCAATTCCTCGCTGTTACCGGTTTCAATTTATTTGTCAGATAGTGAATCATTCATTTAATTGATTATTATCTATTTATTTATTTGTTTCAGTGTTTTATAAAATATAATCACACATGTGCACTAACAGCGATGTTGATCATAAAATGTTTGCTTAACACTTTTTACACAGCAATAATCCAACTCTAGATTTTCATGTGTTTGTTGGGAGGATAATATCTAATTTTGTTTACGTCTATTTCACGTTGTTCCTGCTTTAGAAAGACTATTTTTC
>JAVYIG010018162.1:0-22141 GCA_035222895.1 Strongylocentrotus droebachiensis
TGTAAAATTCACTTTAAATAGACCTTATTGCAGATGTGGGATATAAAACAAATATTAACCTCCTTTACTTGGGCAATGGATACAAACTATCATCGCCTCGGTGATCTCGGGCTACCATCTTCCCTGGCCTTGCGGCTCGGGAAGATAGTAGCCCCGAGATCACCTCGGCGATGATAGTTTGTACCATTACCCTCATAGTCGATTAATATTTGCTTACTATAGAAGGAATAAGATTGGTCCTTTCAATATCCAAAATTGCCAACGTTGACTATTACAAAAGCTCTACCATGAAAGCTCAGTTGGCAGAGCAGTGGTCTTGTAATGAATCTTGCGACCCGGATTCTAAACCAAGTCGATGCGCTAGTCATTTTAGTGCCCTTTGGTAAGGCATTAATCCTCATTACCAGGTCCCTCTAAGAGGACCTAAAGGCATCGGTCTTCTGGTTGCTTACTAACAAGCATTTATGCTTTCTTAGCAGTTAGATAAAATAACCAACCACTACTACTACTACATATTAAACAAATAAGAAGTCATCCTTTTACGGACCTTATAGAGCTGGTACTGCTCCGATGCCATGATGTCAGCTAGAATCAGGCAATGGTTGAACTGGTGTGTGGAATGAAGAACAGAGTGAAGCAGGAGGCACATCCTAGGGATGCAGAGCTCTCTCAAGCGTTGCATCTGACTCAAGCGTACCTCATCCACTTCCTCCTCGTCCTCATCCTGAAAGAAAGGGGTTAAAAAATATTCAATCATACAAAAAATGGGATTAAAGGTAAAGACCAGGTTTTGGTAATGGATGACCCAAAAAGCTGACCTTACCCCCCCCTTAACGAAACAAAATATCGATCACCCCCCCCCCCCCAAAAAAAAGTGCTCTAACCCCCCCCCCCCTGCTTATTTAGCGGCTGGCTGAGTCATTGCGAAATTTTTGGAACCCCCCCCCCCCCCCCCCCAAAAAAAAAAAAATGTCCTCTTACCACCCCCCCCTGGCTTATTCAGCAGCCGGCTGAGTCGTTGAGAAATTTTCTGTGTGATTTTCAATTTTAACCCCCCCCCCCCCCTGCGTACGTCCCTGACAGTGCTTGTAACTTTACTTTACCAAGACTGGGCCAAATTTCTTATCATTTTGATGATTCCAGAACCTTGCAGTACACACCAATACTTATATACTAGATGATTCAACGTTTCTTTCACAATGCAATCGCATGACCAGAACTGGTCTTTATCTTTAACTGTAGAATATCCCAACAATAGGGTTTATGCATGGGGATGACCTAGGTATAGGGTTAGGGCTAGGGTTAGAATTAAATTAAGCTAGGAAATTCACTAGTATTCTTTGGATTTACATTAGGTTCATTAGTGAATTGGCGGTCAACCAACGGATATCTGGTAAACTTTATGATGGGGGCACTTTTTTAGTGGGTCTGGATTGACCTTTCTAGAGTCTGTATTCAAGAAGTCCAAGTTGAAATTTGCAAAATTTTTGGGTTTCTGTTAGTGCTGTAAGTCAGACGCTATGTTTGTGTTCGGTTCGGTTCGGCAATTTTTCACCCAAACTTGGTTCGGTTCGGGGTTCGGTAATATTATAATAGCAAGCAGCGTTATAGCCACGGCGGTCGGCACTGGGCGGGCCTGGCTGGCCTGCCGGTCCCGACCAGCACGGAGGACTTCTGCACACTGCTTCCGACCAGCATGAATTTCACATTAAAAAACTGCTCTAAACGTAATTATATGTGAAGAAAAAATACTACTCACATTCGTATTTCCGTCTTGAATCACGTTTTATTTTCAATTTTAAAAAGAATCATGTTTTCAATTTGTCAATAAATGATATTTTGTAGAGATTTTCCGAGACGGTTGTTGTCTATTGTTAGAGTCATGAAAGCTGCCATCTTGAATGCTCGTCAAGAACTGTTTTGTATAAGTTTTTATTTTCAATAGGAAAAATATAAAATCGCTATTTTTTCCTGAATAAATAAATACCATACTGTAATATATATTTATTATTATTATTTATATTGTAAAATTTGTCTGATATTGTTACAATTAAAATATTAATTTTTTGTTGAGCTGAACTTGGTTCGGTCACGCACATGTATTCTTGTTTATGGCTTGCGATCGCAACGTAGCGTGGTCAGGATTTGGGAAGTGAAGCCAGTGAAGTCGCGCCCACCACTGGATAGGCATAAATCACAAAGGCGGAAAATGGGAAAAAAGTAAATATAAAATGAGCAATCATGACATGAAAATTAGGTACAAAATGACTAGTTTATTAGCTTGCAAATTTACATTTTTTCTGCGAACATCCGAACCAGGCCTTTGCGTTCGGTTCGGTTCGGTTCGGCGGTTCGGCTACAGCACTAGTTTCTGTACTTGAATGGGTTAATAAAAGGGATCATGCTTACAAAAGTCTGATCGACCATCCATCCACCATCGACAAAGAGTAGCACATTGTACATGGTGTCTGAGACTCCCTTTGTGAGTGCTAGCACTGTCTGATCCCATCTCTCCAACTCCATCTATCAAAAAGAGAATTGAAGGAATATTATGAAGAAACATGTACTGGTATATCTCTTCAAGGAAATACTGAATGAAGAAACCAAACAACAAGCAAATACTTGTAAATATCATTTTGCCTGGAGGAGTATTGCAAACAAAATGCTTTAGAATTTGTATTATAAGAAACCTGTACATTGGCAACAAAAATAGAAAGTCATATGATAAAGGTTTTTCCAAGATAATGATCTCTCCATGATGCCAAATTTCTTTTTTACAACAGGGTTGACAGAAATCTTTAAAAAAATCAGGATAGAGTTTCAAATTCATAGATCATCATTTCACGCTACATATATTTTAAGTTTGAAACGTCTTCAATGAACAGTAGTAGTAGACAGCATACTCATCATCCAATGCTTGTGCTGTTTAGCCACAAGACAAAATATGAAAGAACGACTATCTTATTCCAGGGTCAGTGATAAAATGCACTAATTTTTCTCATTTGAGAGATTTTTCTCAAATTTCATGATTTTTCAATAGTGGAACAAACAAAAAAATTTTTGTCCGATTGCCAGGATAGCTGACAAAAAATCCAAGGGTCAAATCTTGAGAAGGTACAAATCATTTCTTGAAGGAAATAGACCAACCTCATATTCCTTGTGCTCATGTTCAAAGCGCACTCTGTCATGGAAGTTAGCATCGTCCGGTAGGCATGGAGGACCAGGCTTCTTGTTGTGGTAGTGAGCAAACCAGTCATTGTAGGCATCAAGGGCATCCTAAACAAAATTAAATTTCAATAATGATTTTATTTTTTCAACAAATGCACAACATAATTTACGAACATTGTGTAAGATGCAAAGATATATGACAGAGGTCTTGAGATTACCATTCATACATCATTTGTGCATTAACATTTACTTTATGTTCACAAAATTAGAAACCAGCCATTATAAACATAATATGTTTCACCAAGCGATGCAACACATACACCAACGACAATTGCTCTGGGCTTGATTTTCCAAAATGTATGGGTTAGGGTTAGGTTTGCATATGGGTTTTAGGTTAGGTTTAGGGTTAAGGTTAGTCCAGGGTTCAAATTAGGGATATGGTAAGTATCGGAGATTGATCACAAAGCTATTGTTGCAGGAGCATGCAGCAATCAACTGCCACACCCATTAATATGGTGCAACTACAGTCAAACCCGTCTATAAAGACCACCCAAGGAAGACAAGAAAAGTGGTCTTTATGTACAAGTTCCTTTAGTAAATGTTACAATGAGAAACAATTTTCAAGGGAAACAAAAAAGGTGATCTCTGTAGACAGGTGGTCTTTCAGGTGGTCGCTAAAGCAGGTTTGACTGTATATCGTTTATTGATAAGGAGAAAAAAAGGTCTATTAAAGGCAATGCGTTCTCTTTTTAAAATACTGGTAATTGGTCTCTACTATGATAACACTACAGTGATCTTACCAAGTAGGCCTTGATGCAGAGATATTCCCTGATAGCATTAGTATCTTCAGCGGGAGGGGAAACAGACCCTGCCAGGGCCTTCCAGTTTCTGATGATCACATCGATGGAATCTTCTGGAAGCTTCTTGAAGACCTCTCTGGCTGCATCATGCTTCGTGGTGGCTAAAGGTATGGTATGGTATGGTACAGTATTTATTCCATTCTTCATAAAAACATATACAATACATAAAGAGTATAACAAAAATTGAAATTTAAATTACATAAATACATGTAGAAGGGTAACATTTCAGATAATAAGAATACAATCAAATTAACTAAAGTTCAGAAAGCAAATTTATGTCCAATGAGGGGTCAACAAAAAAGAGCATTTAGCCTTGTTGAACGTTGACCCCTAAAGAAAGTACGTAATTAACATCAGATTAAGAAGAAAAAGAAAGCAGGTCAGTGGAAACAGTAGAAGGGAAAAGGAAAACATAATACAGTAAAGGGGAGATAGAAACATGTATTAGAGACTTGGAAGATACTTGAGCAGGGGGTGGTCAGATGGATTGTTGTTCATTTATTTATGTTTTCAAATCACTGTGTGTGATCATTGAAATTACTAATTCTGTTCATAATGTATAATAATATTACATTTATAGAGCACATTTTCATTAGATACAAAGCGCATAAAAAAGAAATACAAACAAAAAGAGAGAACATTATCATACAAAGCATACATTAATAACAGAAAGAGAGAACATTATCATACGAAGCATACATTAATAACAGAAAGAGAGGTATATCACAACAAATTAGAAAAGATATGTTTTCAGACACCTCTTGAAAGCTGTGCAAGTATGGCAATTCTTTAGTACATGGAGCAGTTCTAGATTTTTGGGGCAATAACGGAAAAGCCCTATCACCTATCTGTTTACTAGTTCGAGGGACGGCAGGTATATTACTAGTGGCTGATCGTGTATTATACGTCATGGATGTGTGCGAATGGTTTAGATCACCTAGGTATGCTGAGGCCTGATTATTGACATTATTAAATATCGCGTACATGTATATGTGACATCAGCACAACAAGAAACGGTGGGTACTTATTACCTTTAAAAAAAACTTCAGTTAAACCTCACTTAAATTTTCCTGACATTTTATGGGCTAAACGTGAAGGAATAACAGAGAAAATAGAGAATAATAATAATAATAATAATAATACTAATAATAACTGTGCTTATAAAGAGCTTTCCACCAAAGTCTCTAAGCGCTAAAACCCACAAACAAAACCGAATTTGGACTTTTCTCTCTGGAACCATTTACTAACCAAGGAAAGTTCTGATGATAGCGTTGCTCTGCTTGACAGCTTCAGCTCTCTGTGATGGATCAAACACTAACCAGTCAATGGCTTCTATCTTACGACGATCCTCCTAAAACATAAACAAAATTGATCAAATATTAGAATCTTTAAAATGTTTATTACCTCTTTATAGTATATGCCACACAAATAATCTCCCTGTGCCACATTGTATTAATCTTGGGATAGATAGACAAAAGGCTTCAGGATTATTAACTGTTGACATGAAAGAATTATCTATAACGGTATTACAAGGGTCATGACGGACCGCAAATTATGGTTAAGTTTGTGTTGCACAAAGTGTCATAATAACAATATCAATATTTATAATGATAATACATTACATTTATATAGCGCATAACATGAACACTTATATGTGCTTAACAATGGTATTATCATTACCCTCGGTCACTGTATTTAACGTCTGAACATAAGTGTGCACCATCTCCACTCATGTTAATGGAGTGGCTTGGATAGTAGATGAATTATGTGTTATTAAAATCCATCACACCATTGAGACTGTATTACCTGTGATGTAGCTGCTTCCAATGCCGCTGTGCGTACGATATCTGAACCCGGTTCCCCGTCTTCTTTGAATCTCAACGTCTCCACAACCTTCTTGGTGATTGCAGCTACATCCAATCCTGTCAACAAAATCAATCACATAAAAATATCACTAATTCTAGTTACTTTGGTTTTGTCTTTAACCCTTGCTGGGTGTATGCAGAGATGCCAACCCTATAGGATGGCTGTCAGTAACATTTAACACATTTGTCCGTAACAAATGGGGGTCTTTCCGTAACGCAAGACACCGCAGCATAATTTTCGCGGAAAACGTACACAAACACCCAATCACTCTTATTAAGTCTTAATGCATTTCGAACCTACCATTTTTAAGTCCAAAATAAAGATGTGCATAAAAACATTTTTTTAAATCTGTTTGCAGTCAAAGGATCTCCTCCTTGGGTACTCGCTCTTTTGAGTGAATCCATGATAATATTCAGGAAGAAAACACCTTGTTCAAGCGTCGAACGGCAAATTCAAATCCACAGTCAAATGGCAGAACTCGTATCCTACACGCACACTCACCAGTACCACAGACACACCAGCCCAGGCCGCTAGGCCCGGCGTTCATGAACAACAACACACTGTATACCGCACTTGCAATGCGCCCGCTGAATCACTGAAGTCTTCGCTACTATACTTTGAATGGGTATTGCGGGCGCCGCGCGCACGACCATCCCCCACCATGCTCCCCCCAAAATGCACGACCGCACGTAGTATACTACTAGTATCAAAACAGTAATGATGGCGGCCGTGTTGTCTCGGAATTAAACAAGATGGCGGCGGACGGACCATGTGCGCGAAAGTGCCTATCCAGTGTAGTCAAATTCAGCGAACTTATGAGTAATTGCGTGCGACATGCAGCGCTGTGTACAGAGGCTATGTGATAAGGCGGCATTCGCTATAATGTACTTTTATTTACTTATTATTGATTGTTTACCGTAACGCCGTAACAAGAGCATTAAAACCGTAACAAATACGGCGAAACCGTAACGGTTGGCATCTCTGTGTATGTATGACAAAGAGACCAGGGGGGTGTTTCACAAAGATCCTAAGAACTTACAAATTATGCAGAGCCATTTGTAGCATTCAAATAAAATATATTCAAAAGCAAAATTTCAAGTATTTTAGACTTTTCATAAATTCCACATCAAGAACATGGAATTGATAATAGAAAATATGAATGATTGGAATCAACATTTTATGCCTTTTAAAACAACTTTTACAAAATATTTTCATAGATGCTAATGGCTTTCAAATAATTCTTAAGTCCAACTTAGGATCTTTGTGAAACACCCCCCCCCCCCCCCCCCTGGGCCACGTTTTACAATTCATATCTCCATTATTAAGAAATATATATGTGTTGTTTATATCAAATCAACGTTTAGAGCACAAATAAAGCAATCCAAGGAACTATAAAACTTTGCACAGTATCAAATGCATATTTGGAGAAGAAAAAAAAGCAGCAGATTTTGCGAGGGATACTAACTAGTTAAAACTAAAACGTCAGTAAATGAATAAAAAACCGGTCAAAAGTGTGTCAAGTCAATTATATCTTACAATATTTCCTGGGTGTGATGTTTTCTAGAATCATAATGTTTGGTATCAGTTTTAAGCAATTTTTTTACACAATATATTTTAATCCAAGACATATTTAAAGAGGTGTAGGCTTTTTAAATGTGAGCAATTAACCTTCATGTATTGGCAAAATCTTGAAACAAGCAACACCCCTTTACACAGTTAAAGTTCAATGGCCTATTGCACATCAAAAGACAAGAATGAAATCTCTTTTCTAGAACGCAAAACTCTGCTTTTCCTACCTGCATCTTCAGCTAGCTGTAAGCAGTACTGTCTCTGATTCTTGTCATGGATGCCTGCAAAGAAAACATGGATGATCAGTTGATGATTGGGCGACACATATTCTGGCAACAATTGCTTGAATGTCAATTTCCTACACTGAATTCCTAACTTCAACCGTGGACCAAACAATACACCTAACTCTAAGCAAAAACACATTCACAATGCCAACCCTAATAGTTTATCTTTGTTAGGCCATGTAAAATTGATTTCATGTTGATCGTCCCCGCCCGCTTCCTTTTTGGGGGCCGCCTCCTATTTTTTGTTATTTGTTATTTTTTTTTGTTTTATTTATTTATTTTTTATTTTTTTTATTTTTTTGAAAGAAAAAAAACATGAAAAACACTGCTAAAATGGCTCTATTTCTGATTTTAAAAAAAATTAATTGTCGGCGGCCATCTTGAAAAAAAATAGCCTCGACTGTCAGGGAAAATGTACCGAGCGGCCATTTTGAGCGGCCATTTTGAAATATCAAATATCAAATAACATGGTACACCCTCCTCCTCTTTTTCAAAAAATCCGGACGATCAACATGTAATCAATTTTACATGGCCTTAACATAAAGCTTTATACAGGTCATGGCTAATTAAAATCAACTGAAGAAACTGAAGAAATAGGATAATACGGGAAATTCAACGTCAGACTCCCCAGTTGTAAGGAAAATGTATAAGTGGAACAAATGATGTAAGAAAGAACTTGCATATTACAAATAAGTTTCAAAATTTGGTTTGTCAGATTTCTTTGACAATTTGCAGGAAAATAGGATGAAAAACTAATTTTTCTGTGAACCTAAATTATGGTTGTTAATATGATTGTACAAACGTAAAAAATACCTAAGAAAAAGCATTCTTTTAATTTGTTAACCCCTATATAATTATTTACCCCTTCTCAAATGATTTTCTAAAAAATTCAACATCCTTCTTACCTTCCAGAAACTTTGCATACCACACGACCTGCAAATCAGCTGGAAGTTGTGAGACGTATATGGCAACCAGTTCAGTCTTATTGTCAGAGATCAGATCCTGTAATAGTGGAACACAAATATTAATTTATTAGTAGTAATAGTAATAACAATAATAATAAGAACAGTAAACAGGAGCAGCAGCAGCAACCAGAACTGCATCTTTCTAAAAATTTAGACCTGAATTCATTATTTTCAGTTTCAGCATGTTATAAACACATGCTAGTATTGTAGTGCAGCAACATGCACAATCCCAAGCCAGCACATTTGATATCTTGTGAATTGCATTCCTCCTTGTTTACAAATTTGTGGCTAAGAAATTACTCCCTTGTTGATTTCATGTAGATTCTTTGTTGCCTGTAATGTACAAATAGTGAATTGCAATTCCTGAGCAACCCTTTGAGTCGATTTCACTCTTGGTATTTCCTGAGTAATATACAAGCTGTCAATCAAAGGTACATGTACATGTACCTGAGAGGTTTTGTGACCTACTTCTCTCTGAAACCAGTTATACCAGGATCAGAGACATTCAATGTGTTTCCACAGAAAAAAGTCGCACGGTATTATACCTGTGTAATACCGTGTAACTTTGTGTGGAAACACAAGCGTGTAGACCTGTGTCGGCCGATATACGGATTATCATAACCACCTCTGGGAGGTGGTTATTGCCGTGTCGATCCGTGTGAAATCGCTGTAGAAACACACAGCGACAAACCGTGTCTGGCGGATCATCAGAGCGCGCGAAGCCCCAATCACCACTGCAGCGTGATTGGTTGAAAAATACTTTGAAATACGCGTATACAATAATATGTTTATACACGCGCTGTACGTAACAAAGAAAAATGTACGTCACAATAGAATAGCATGGAATTCTGTGTAGATCTGAATCCATGATCGAGGTCAAAGGTTGAATCTTGACTTCAGATTGACACGGTATTTGCCTGACTTGGAACACAGAATCGGGGCTAATCGGAATGCTGCGCTCTATGGAAACAGATTGGTTTAATACCGGGTCGCCGCGACACTGTATTTTAATTCCGGAAAAAACAATCCATGTTCCACTTTTTTTCTGTGGAAACACGCAGATTGTAATAATGAGTGCAGAGCTTTCATGCTTGTACTAACATGGTACTGATATTTTTTATGAGAGCATTTATCAATTATTACAAAATAAAGTTAAGAGCAAATGTCAGATTATCATGTCAAAAACATAAACATGACATAAAAATGTACATGTGGGAATGATGTACCTTTACGTAGGCCTCAATGACAGAGACACATATCTCCTCTCTGGTTTGTAATCCTAGAGAGCGTAAGGTGAGAGCTAGATGAGCCATGAAACGGACTAGATGATGAGAAGGACGTGGGTTACTTTCTCTCAACCACTCACTCATTTCTTCCAGAAGGGCTGAAAAGGAAGAATATGGTGCATAAATCATTGCTCAATGTCTTCAAATTCATTTAATTTTATTTTAAAAACAAAGGAAAAGAAGAAAAAAATACTAATGATTTTAATATTATGAATGATATTTACATTTATAAAAACAAAACATTAGGGTTTAATAGCCAAATATGTTTTAAACTGAAATTTATACCACTATGTACAACAGCACAGAATTTATGTCACAAATTTCCTGTTCACTTTCTACTAGCCAAATTTTTGGAGGAAGCATTTAACACTTTATTAAGATAGACATCCTTGGTGAATTTGGGCTAGTAATGGTTACGACACAAAGCATTCAGAGCAGGGAATTAAATAACTCACTATCGATATCGCCCAGAATGATGTATTTCTGTATGAGATGAAGCTTTTCTTTGGCTTGTGCTTCTACTTTCTGGAAAGAATGAAAGAAAAAGAAAAAGAAATGAAAGAAAACAATTAGTATAGTATGTAATCTTACATTGAATTACAGTTTACCTTAGGCATAGATGTAGTATGTCTTGGTGTTAAACTCTACTGCCCATAAGGATCATGTATGCGTAGTAAATGGGGTTCCATGTACATAAGTGTTGACTAAAACTGCAAAATTGTTAAACTAAATATTTATCAAAGAGATCTTGATGAGATATTTTAAACCAAAGCTACATTTTAGTCCAACACATGTAATCAACACATGCTTCCCTAGATTGCGTATCTGGATAAAGAATTGGAGGATTCATCTATCAATCTCATCCCTTTACCTTGGATTTATATAGACTGAAAATTAGAGACACGTGAGTGAGTTTCACTGAAAAAAATTGTACTTACCAATATAGTGTACATGTATAGAAAGTTAGGAAATAGGAAGCTCAAATGGTCAAATATGATGTGCATTTACATCTATCTATACATTACAAGTACGTATACATGTATAGTGGAAACATGGGCTCCAATTGAAAAAAGAACATAATCATTGTATGGAAAGGAAAATGGACTTACTTGGTTTGGATGGGCTTGAAGCTCTTGGAAAATCTTAGGTGGAGTGAGACTGCAACAAATAGTAAATAAAGAATATATCTATGTCTATGATTATCTACCAAACAGATATACTGCTTAAAACAATTAAGTTGTTTGTTTCAGGGTTTCTCTTGATTTACCTACTCTAATGCTTGGCAAGTGAGCTCTACCCTCGCCCCACCCCTCTGCAGTAAGTTCAAAATCAACAAAAAAAGGCATGTTTTAATGAAAAGGTAGCCAGTCAACAAGTTTAGAGGGCTCTTCTCGCAACGCCCAATGACTTTGACAAACCATGACAGTTATGAGGCTTTGGCTAAGATTTTCAGCCTAACCCGAAGAGTCGCCCTTCACAGTGCATGTGATGATGCACCATGTTGCTGTAATACACATGCCAACTACAAATTGAAAGAACATTGAATGTGTGCTTTAGAGTTTTTAATAGCTTTTATCACGTTTAGACCAAAGTACAGTGAGCCGAACATGAAAATGTAGTCATTTTTGTTACATTCGTTTGAAGTTCATAGATTTATTCTTTGGTGTACAATGAATTTGGGTGAGATATCTAAACTAATAAACTTCTTCCTTACTCTTTGAATTAGTAAGCAATGGGTGAGGATACTTCATAAAATAATACTCCTGCTTACTCTTTGGTGTAATAGCCCTGGGGTAGAGGTTGAAGTGCCCTATCTGACCTCAGCTGGTCCCTGATCTCTCTCTCCACTTCCTGGTCGACTAGAACCTTGAAGTACCCCCAAAGACAGTCCTCCCACAGGTCACAAGCTGGTAGCAGCTAAATTGGTTGAAAATATAGCAGTTTAGTGTTTTCTCATTTACTTTGTAAACATGTAATTTTTTCTGCATGACTTATCAATTTTGTTTCTGCAAACTCTAAATTTGTATTGAATTTGTTTTTTGTATGTATTGTCTATTCATTTATCCACCTACCATGTAAAAACCACAAATTTCCATTGGTAAATGGTAAATAGACAATAAATATGAACCTTATTAATATATAAATTATCTTTTTTGTGAAATCATTTGGCAAATATATACATTTTTATAATTTTAAATGTAATCTTTACTTCTCAGTGTGAGTACACCATGATTCTTTGAGATTTTAATTTTGAGAAATTGAAAAATTCCTTAAAAATATAATCTTTGATTTCCATTTACAAAGCAAATGCCAGAAATTCTTCCCTCCAGTAGAAATCATCCTGTTTGTCCACTATGCCCTCCCTGACATGACAGACTTGCCCTACCTCTCTCAGGTTTCCACTAAGGACGGCATAGATGGCCCTCTCATACAGATGGAATCTCTCATCCTCGGCCATTCTCCAGCAGACATTCTTCCAGATGTCTCGGTACATGTTGCCTTCGATCGGGGCCAGGTCGCCTGAGTTGTGAACTGAAAGAGAACGTAAATAGAGAATAAATACATACTCCATTTCTCACTGGGGAACGGGGAGGATGCTCTGCAAGAAGGTCAATTTCTTTATAGATTGTGCAATGGCTACCGGTAATAATAGCCACTTTTATCAGATGGTGACATTGCATGATAAAATAGCAACAAGAATATAAAAGCCTGACCCTAGTTGAGAAAATAAAAGAAAAAGGAAACAGCACCAGGTGTTACAGCACTGTTGGCAAAATTTACATTAAGCAACACAAAAAGATGAATGCAAAGGAAATAGTAGTTCTGTGATTCTGTGAATTAAAAGTTCCTGTATGACATATCTGAATGAAAATTTAGGAAATACAGGTACATGCATCGAGCTTAAAATAATCAAGGTATGATTTACCAGCCTCATATATATATACAAATGTGCTTCTACCTCTATGTGATAAAACTATGATTTTTAATAATCGAAGAGTTAATTAAAAAAGGAGCTAAATCCATATTTGTTACTTCTGATTAAAAAAAAATTGTTTACCAGATTTGTACAGGCGTCTATGCAAAAGTGATATTAGAAGGTGCATTTTTTCATACTTGCTCCCAAAATTTAGGTAAATACTTTTCTTGAAAGACAGGTACTTAAGTGAACAATGTTCTGATATCAATAACTCAAATTTCATCAAAAGTGGATTTAGCTCCTTTTGGAGTTAAACTCTTCAATTATGCATATCTTGATGTAAACATGTCTTTGTGTGCTATTACATTTTCCTAAGCTACGTAAAGTCAGCAAATTCACACACCTGAGGTCATATTCCTATCATGATAGAGTCTCCATCCCTCTAAGGACGCAGCCCTCCAAGCCTGGCCAGACTCCTTGCACAGCCTCTGAGCTTCCTCCAGCTTCCCAGCCCGGATGTTGGCGAAGACGTTCAGGAGCAGCCTGGTCTCGTCCTCCTTGTCCAGGTCAGCCAGGGGTCGGTTCTCTCGGATCGGGGCATCCGGGTCAAGAGAGGTCACCATTGTCTCTCTTGTTGATGACCCCGATACAGCCCTCTGCTGCAGGTCATGGAGAGTGTTTTCCCTGCAAAAATAGAAAACATTAATAATGATATTAAGGGATCTGTACACTATTAAATTTATCAGTAAAATGCAACAAAGTTCCAGAGCACATTGCTCACAGCAAATAAAATGCCACGATTTCAGTAGCTTGTATGAATTATTGTAAATCACTATTGATAACATAAATGCAAAAGACGCAACCAAAATTCATCTCTTTGTTACTTGGGAAGCGCCTTCTATCCAGAAGGTAAAATGTATATTATGGATTTCACCAAAGGAGTGTAGGCTAAGCCTGACTCATTTTCATTTCTATTTTACGACAATTACAGTTTCAGATTCATTCAATATCATCGGACACACTGATCTGTACATGTGGGAATTGATTTGATGGATACCCATCGAACTTGGATTGTGCAGGTTGGAAACATGGCTTAAATTTTAAGCCAGGTGAAATTCCATGGCGCAGTTCATTCTCCCAAAATGAAAAATAAAAATATTTTTTCATTTAAGACACCTATTGTTTACTTTCAAGTAATGAATTTTTCAGAGTGTTTTCTTCTCAAAGGTGTACACTCATATGTGGTCTTGTTCGTGATAACAAATTAATGACTCATCTTTACCAATTATGTCCATAACTTACGAGCTATTTACAGATAATTCAAACGATGCATTCCAAATCGATGAACAGATCCTAAACACTACAAGAAACTACATGTAGTATAAGGGACAGCACACTCACCAGCACACTGAATGCGAGTAGAACTGGACTTTATTGTACGAGAATGCAGACTGATCGGCTGCAACGCTTTCCAACCAATCTACAACAATCTGATGTTGTCTGACGACGGCGTCCCTCTCAAACAGAGAGTCCGCGATTTCTCTCTCACTGAGGTGTTCAGTCTAGACATCATACGGAGGATAAGCATAGGAACATGATGGGAAAAACAATTAGTTGACAGTGAGTATTAAAGGTATCACTAGAAGGTGTCACTATCAACGTACAATTGCCATCTAGAAAATAATGACCACTCTCGGAAGAGAGACTACATAAAAATGGCGTCTAATTAAAACTTAAAAAATGAACCAAAATAGAGGTAGACACATCATTAACATACTGATAGAAAACATGTGAATAAAAGGATAATTATCAACCTCCAAAAAGTGGACAGGGTGGTGCGGGAAGAATGTTCAAAAGTTTTTCTACGTAGTTTTCAAGGAAATGTTTTCCTCTGCCCATATCTTTCACAACCTTGGCCCTTCGATACCAACAATGAAATTTCGCCATACAGATATATATGATTGATTAGGAATTACTCATATATTTACTTATGAGATTTCCCAGGCAATTTTCATATTGAAGACATTAGCATACCTGCCAACAATTGAAAATAAGAATTAGGAATTTTTTAGCACTGTATGCCTTCAAAAATAAGAAATCACAATTGCCCTAAAAATCCAGAAAATCATAATATTCCAGATTATTCGGAAGGGTTGGCAGGTATGCATTAGGTTGTTCAATGTTCCAACTTCCAAGCAATTCTGCCATTTAAAAATTGTAACCATGAATGAAAACATAAATCTTCCTCACATGAATTCTGTCGACAGTGATAGAGCCAGGATCTTGATCTTCAGCAGACATCTGTCTGTCCTGATACAATGAACCAATCAGACGCCATGTTGCTTTCTCCTGGGTCAGCAGGCGCAGCACCTGAAGGGTGCGGGAAAAGCTGCAACAAATATGAAATAAAGCTACACAAATAGTAATTGATACAAAAAGCTAAATTCCCAGGCAAAACTTTTTCCAGTGACTTTAACAAAGAGTTTCTGTCTTGCCCTTTCAAAACTTTGTTCATCTCCATCAATATCCTCATATGATTTATTTGCATTTACAAAGTCCATTCCCAGCTTTTCAGTCTCTATCTCCATCTTTTTAGGGATAATAACCAGAACAATTATAGTGTTACTCTTAAAAGGAAGGTAGTAATAGTATGAAATCACGCAACAAATTAGTAAACTGATGTGCTTAATTAATGCAAAGTCATTGTGAATATACTTACTCCACATAAGATTATGTCATCAAGTCGATAGTTATTTTTGGGGTCAACAACTTCTGATTTTGAAAGCTTTAGATTTCAAGTTTTAAGAGAGCTGTTACTCCTCTGACGGACACTAAATAGCATATAATTGATACAATTGTAATCTATGCCTTATAAGCTTTCTGTTGATATATAGTTCATCTTTCAATATTTGTTTCACTTCCAAAAGGGTCTTTAAAGCCCTTCTGCACTAGTTTAGCATGAAGGGATTAGACCACCCTGCATGGTCAATGGCAGGTGGTTATCTCATCATATCAGCTTTCAATTAACATGAGAAAAAGAGGATCATGGGGGACCAACGGGCACCGCTTAGGCATTGTTTTGTATATAAAGGGAGCAAGTAGCTACAAGTAGTGCAGTGGGGCTGTAATTGCATTATTTTATCTTCGTTGATTACCTTTTCTGACTGGGTAGAGTTTTGGTCATGAGTCTGTCCAGCATGGTGACCTGTTCATGACAGAGACGTTCATACTCGGACACCAAGGCAAAGACATCGGTCAAGGATTGGTGTTTCTTGAAGGCATTCAGGAATTCATCAAACAACCCTTCCGTTGCTGCAGATTGTAAAAAGGAAAAATAGCGCTCAATACAACAACAATGTGTCTAAACGCTTTACAGATATACTATTACCCCGGTCATCCGATTCAGGCTTACCCCCACACAATGTATGCACTTTCTCCACTCTCTGAGGAGCATTTCGGCCAGTCACCATTTTACAAACGCACACTTGCTCATCTAACCACATTAATTTTAACCATTTAACAATTGGGTGGAGAGTGGCAAATATAGATTAATGTCTTGTCAAAGGACATTAGTGCCGCGGTGGGAGTGGAACCCTGTACCTTGTGATCGGCAGTCGAGTGACTTATCCACTAGACCACAACACCACAATATAAGTCCGTTTATTACTCACCTAGTTGTCCTGGATCTTCTTGCAGCAGGAGATTCGCCCTTGTCATGTCCATGGTGACCCCTGTTTGATCCAGCATAGAGTTATCATACTGAGGACTGGACAGCATAGAGGCTTGCAGGTTGCGGGTCGGCTCACCCATCGACATTGAAAGCTGCATTTTGCAAACAGAGTAATTTAATGGCACATTGTCGATGTGTTGGGCAATTACGATCATTCTGATTATGAATGTCCGACTTGCTGCATAAATAAATGCTTGTTTGAATATGATGCGGTAAACCACGTTTCTTTTTCAAAATTAAATAATAACATAAAAGTAATAGGCTTTACATTTCTGTATCGCCTTATGACCTTTGTTGCACACAGTTACTATTCATAAAAAATAATAAAAACAGCTGTGTGAGTTATAATATGTAATACTATGATTGCAGGGCCCTCAGGGAGAACACTATGAATACTGATGAGGCTACCCTGGTAAAGAAGACATATTATTATTATAATCAGGGGTGATAGTGAGCACTAAAAAAAAAATAGGTTTTTTGTTTTCCCCTCAAACACGCCCCCCTTGAGTAAAAAAAAAAAGGAGGATTCGCGGGGAAAAACAGCATCTGACAACATTCCCCCCTTTCGAGTAAGAAGATAGGGGGAAAAAATAGGGCAAAATAGGGAAGAATAGAGAAAATAAGAGGGAAATCGGGAAAATCAGGATAAAAAAAGGGAAAAAAAAAAAAAATTAATCGGAAGAAAAAAAAAAAAATCAGGAAAAAATCAGGAAAAATCAAAAAAAAAAATCGGGAAACCGATTTAAATCGTTTTTTTTATCAGGCCTGTATAATATAACACATTTTGATACAAAAAAGAAATTTTTAATTCTTCATAAAATTCATTTTAACCCCATAGATTATAAACACATTTTAATATTGGATAACAATTATTGGTATTATGGTAAGAAGAATATTAGGAATGAAGGATATCAGTGGGATGACAGGGATTTAGTTGTAGCTTACCTTGGCTGACGGAGTAAGAAAGGATCTCGCTGGTGTGAATCCAACTGTGTCTGAAACATCAAACTCTGATGTCATGGGTGGCTTCTGAGGTGTATCTGGCAAAACGAAATAGAAAGGGGGGGGGGGGGGGTAAAACATTTTAATCTCAGCAATGAGAGAGAGAGAGAGAGTGGGAAAGAGAATAAACAGAGAAAATCCCACCATGCTTTATTCTACATTTGTTCTACTGTACAAAGTACCCACCTTCAAATATACTCAGATATTTCATAATTTTGTCGGTCCAAATTCAAAGCAATATCCAGGGGAGGAAGCAGGTGGGGGAGGGGGAGGGGGGGGGGGGGGTAATTTTCAGAAAGCATTGCAACTGTCATCAATGAAATAAGTAATGCCAAAGGACTTTTTTATCCTTCAATTTAGTACTTAAATGATATGCGATATCTGACTTATAGAGTTAATTCTCTACTGATGTTAGTATCCCATTGAGTACAAAGCCCAAGAAAATGTATGCTGGGGTCTGTATGAAATGAGCATCATACCAAAACTACAAATTGTCTTTGAAGGATTAAAGATTAAAGATACAATGTAGTCAGAAGGGCAGCCAGTATTAATTTCAATGAAATATTAATTCATTCACTTGCCCTGGGGCCGTATTCTGAACCCTGTGTTATCTCTAATATTGTTGTATCTTTGGAGATAAGATAAAGTTGGTATTCTGAACATTGTTGTAACTTTTGTTGTATCTTTTGTTGTATCTTTTCTCTCATCTGTTTGGTCGCGCCTGCGTTCAAACTTTTGTGCGCTTGAAATGGCGCTTAATCCTCATTTGCATATGCGCCAGAGAGATAATATGACAACATTGACAAGATAATTGGTATTCTGAAAATTGTTGTATCTTTTATCTTATCTTATCTTGCATGGTATTTACAACAGGTAGGGGGTTGTTGTATTTTTCGTTGTGATATAATGGCGGCAATATTTCTTGCCCAGAACCAACTTCGTGCCAATAGACGAGTTAGAAGAAGATTGTGTGTTGACCGGAAACATCACAGATGGGAACTTTCTAAGAAATTACATGCTAGGATATGAAGATTTTAATGCTCTCATCTTAACCAATATAGTGAAAGCCTGATTTGTCTTCATGATCCACATGCAGCGCATATGATGATGCGCGTAATAAGCGCTCAAATAACTAATTACGCCCAAGATTAGTATGTGCTAGGCGCATCTTCAGATGTGGCATTAAGTATTCCTATTGGTTGACCTACTTATCATGCTTATATAAAACAGATTTTGATTGGTAGGGTCCATACAAATGGGCGTGTCAACAGTGGTCAAAGATAAGATAGAAGCGGTCCTTCAAGAGATAACACAGGGATAAAATGATGTTCAGAATACCAACTTACAACAATATTAGCGCCGTGTTATCTCTGGAAGATACAACAAAAGATAACACAAAACTTACAACAATGTTCAGAATACCACCCCTAGTCTATAAATAAATTTGATTATGACTTACATGTTCTGCGCTTCATCTCACTTGCAGGTGTTCTTGCTGTTTGGTTGAAAGGCCATACTCCTGGGGCAGGTGTACCTTGTAAGCCGGTTGCTTGCTCCAGCATTCCCATTGCTGTGACACATAGTCAAGGACAAACAAAGGGTTATACTGGGAGGCTTATTGTGTCATCCTCACTGACAGCCCACAAGACCAAATACCACAGTTTCTGCACTTTAATAAATGTATATTATATATTGTTATAAACTTTAGAAAAGATGCCAAAAGTGTCATAAGACCAACAATGTTGGTTTCCTGGGTCATTTGTCTACCAAGCATTTGATCTTGTGAATCTGACAAATTTTCTAAAGATTCATTCTTGCATGCTGTATTAAAATGGATTGTTGCCAAATATATTTACGTAATTTTCATATCTTTTCCAAGCTAACTTCTGTGGGTTAGTGTACCAGTACTGACCTCCTGTGCTAAGTGATGAACTTGTGTGCAAGCTGTACAAAGTATGCCATATCAAAATATCTTTCTGCTCTGTTTAATTGAACAAGAGTGCTGTTAAAGGTAAATTCACCAAAACACTTTTGCATTAGTTGTTCCTCAACTTGCCATGCCTATTACAACCACACACAAATATGATACTTCATTCCTAAAAAAATGAATTGCAAACATGATTCCAAATGATTTTTCCTTGAAAATGCAAATAAGCTCTTAACTTAAGTGTAAAGGGAAGTATTATGGTTTTAATCAAAGAACAGTAAATATGAACTTGATGAAATTCGTTTCTGAAGGATACATTTTCTGATGCGGTCATTCTGCAAGACATTGCTCCGCAGCTCTTCTCTCGGTTCTATCGATCTGTCTAGGATGCTGAATGAAAGATCACCTTGTCTGCAAAGAAGAAAAGACAAAGGAACGTTCTCAAGACAACTACTGGGATTTTAATCACACCATATACGAGACACGGTTATCATTTGAATATTTGTTGAACAGTATAACTGTATACAGCATTTATTGTTTCATGCCATAGATAATTAGAACGTAATGTTCAACAGTGTAATACGCATCTTAACATAATAACAACAACTTTTAATGGAATTTACACTAAATAGACCAAGGGACAGATCTTGAAGCAAAGAAAAAAAATGCTTCACAATCAAAGTACACATTGCAAAACGACTAATATACATGTTTACCAAACAATTATAAACAAATGCGCCTCACGATTTCAACATTTTAATTTTGTCGTCCATCATTTTCCCTTTTTCTGGCAGTAAATATAAATACAGTCTTTCTTATTGTACAGGCAAAGTAATCATGACTATTTCTGAAATGAGTTCTAGAATGGAGGCAAACAAATCGGTCAAATTAAAAAAATGTGACCATGCATCATTCTTTCTACCATGCCTACCATGCAAACATGTTTCTGTCAACAATTGAAAAGTTGATAACAGCTGGAAGTGATATTGCACTGCCGAGATACCTGCACCTGTGTATCTCTGTGATGTCATTAAAAGGAAATGGCGGCCCCCATGACTGTGTGATTCTTGGCATTTTGGTTGTCTTTTTGCTTATCTCTCGACTTAACATTCATTTTGTAGACCCTGTGTATAAAAGAAATACTTCCATGTTTTGGGGCTCGTGCATTAGTGATATAAGCACTGCACTCGGTTAATTCGCAGTGAGCCAGATAATGAACTCAACAAGTACCGGTATCCGATTGTGACTTAACTTAGGTGCATTGCATATTCACTATGAAATGTACTCGCAAACATGAATTATTTGTATTTTAACTTACCTCCCCTGGCGTCTGTTCTCTCTCCTTTGATCAATAGACCTGTTCATCGTGTGTGGGTCAAAGGCGGTGTCTGGCCTCTGCGAATACTGAAGAATAAAAGCATGAATAAGTACATTTAGTATAGGAATCTCTACTGCTCTGTAGATGAATGGTTATCTTACACCAACAGTTGCCATGATTGTTTTTGGAAATAAATTTGTTGTGAATATGATGACTTGTGCAATACTCGGGTAGAAACGTGTTCAGACAGCTTGAACTTGAAAATGAAGAAACTAGAAATATAGATTTGATGACAAAACATGATGAACAATAGGTGCGTGAATTGAAGTGAGCGACTGTAATCTCAGATCCTCATTAAATTCATGCAAGTAATTCACATCATGAATTGATGATCTTTACGATTGCTAACTTCACGCAGCTCAGGTGCGCGTGCGTGTGCCTGCCCGAAACCCATCGTCGGCATGTAGATCTAGATCTACTTGTAGTTGTATTCTGCAGAGGTTTGGTGTGAAACCTGTGAGAAAGTGTATAACTAATGTCTTTATTTTTGGAGAAATAAAAAGATAAGAAAATTTACACGAAACGGGTAGGAAACGACTTTTATAAAATCATCATGATCATCATGACCATTAATTATTTCAACAATTGTTGAAGATTTAGTTGATTTTTTGTATGTTATAGTAGGGTATCTCCACGTTGGAGTCACGGGTATGGTATCGAAAGTATGGTCATAGTTCTGAACAAGCGCCAGAACAATGACATGTCAATATCAGACTCAATCATTCATTGAATCAATCATGATTCAATGTCAACGATTCTTCTTTTTTCTTTCTCCAGTAGATCTAGTCCAGATGCAAGACAGCACGAGCAAACTGTATATTTATACCACGTTAGTGTATCATCGTACCTTGTGCTTGTCTCAAGTGCGGGGTGTACAGTTCAAGCAAAAAACCCTCTAGATACAACAGAGTACAAGAACTCTATGTGCAGCTAAAAACATTTCAACATTGATGTCACCACCAATGACATGGACGGTACATCAAAGTGGATGCGTGGGGCAACGCAATGTAACCAAGTTTGAAGATCAAGAAAATAATTGGGTCAATTCATCACATTCTGCATTGTGAAACTAACCTTCCAAATATCTGCCATTGTAGTGTCACCTGGCTCAACAAAAGAACCAGAAGCACGGTCTGAAGGGCGACCAGCTGATTCTTTCTTTCGCACATTTTTCTTTCCCGCCGTGAGT